>CACRXK020002642.1:0-41626 GCA_902702795.2 Paramuricea clavata
TATATATATATATAGTTATATATATATATAGTTATATATATATATAGTTATATATATATATAGTTATATATATATATAGTTATATATATATATATAGTTATATATATATATATAGTTATATATATATATATTTATATATATATATATATATATATATTTATATATATATATATATATATATATATATATATATATATATATATATATATATATATATATATATATATATATATATATATATATATCGCGCGGTTAGTGAAGAAAGAACCATATTGACAGTATGTGTAGACTTTGACACCAGTATGAATATCAATGGAGGCATCTATGAAATTAATGCTGATAGCTAAAATTTTGAATATCTGACATTCTAACATAAATTTCTATTACTGATAAATTTCAATTACTGATTTTAAAGTTGTATGGTTGAAACGTACACAAAAAAAACTGTCTATAGAACATTAAAGCTGCAGTTTTTTGATTTGCCAGGTCGTTTTAAAGTTAATCAGTTTCGAAATCGCACAAAATAGATAAAAAATAGGTGCAAAGACTGCATGGCATTAGCTTCAAATAGCCGTTCTTAACAAGTCGCAGCTCAGGAAATATATGGAAAATCAAAAAACTGCTTAATGTTCTATAGATATTTTTGTCTACTTTTCAGCCATAGAACTCATTTTTTGTGAAGTACTTTAGCTAGAATTTTAAGATTTGGAGGAGTAATAGAAATTATAATAAAATGTCAGAAATTCCTTATTTTTTTCTGTTAGCATTAATTTTACAGATGCCTCCATATCTGATATTCAACTTATGTCAAAGTCTACACATCCTGTCAATATGGTGCTTTCTTTACAAAATGTACAATACTTTCACTTATCCGACCCACTATATTTGAAAAATACTTCCATTTGAAATATTCAACAAAAATATCTTAAAACGCGTGAATGCAAATTTCCTGAATGATAAACCGCTATTTAGCCTATTTGAGCGCGCATCAAATTCATACGAATCTCCTCCCCTCACATCATCGATATTGCCATTGAAAATTATATTGGTCAATTCGGGTGGCCATGCGCATCGAAAATAACAGAAAATGTCAACGGAAAATAACGGTCAAATTTACTGTCAGAAATATCAGCCCATTTTGAAGCTGGCAAAGAGTATAAAAGCAGGGTGGCTGCAGCCATTTGCCATTCGACGAGAGAAGAGCTCAAGAACAGACATCTTTCAAGAAGCAAGAGAATTGAAATACTGAAGTGAAATACTGAAGATGATGCTGCAGTGGTTGATACTATTGACGCTGTTTGTTCATAACAGTTTAGCTTTCGGGCTTTATGATGATACAGATGGTATGTGTTATTAAATCAATAATTGCATTTAGGTTTCTGTATTGCACGGACCCATGGTGCTTCGAGGTTAGTGCCTCTTCGACCGCGGTTCCATTCCAGCAGTGTGCAGTTGCGTCCATGTTATTATTGCCTCAGTATACTGTTGTTCTTAGATTTTAACAAAGGGCCATTGGCCAAGGACAAATTGATCAAATTTTGGTTGAATTCGGGAAAAAATTAGACGTCATATTTTAAAAAGTTTGATTCTTTTTATAATAGTAATTATATTCCTTTAAGTTTACCTTTCTTTATTTCGCTTTAAAACAAAATATGCTAGTACAAAAATTATTTAATTAACGGGATCGGAAGCTTTGTTATGGCTAATACGTATAATGACTGATCTTGTACTGATTCAAACTGTGTGTTCTTTCCTCAAAACAGATTACGATCTTTGGCGACGTCAACTCGGTGGACCTGGAGTACAACCAACATCAAAACCTGAAAACGGTATAACACGTCAGTAAAACCTAATTTAATAACTAATTAATAATTCATAGAGAAAAATCCAATTCCAGGTACGTAAACAAAATTAGTCACGTGCATGCGTCTAAGTAGTCAGCCTATAGCCTTTTCCCAAAAGAGATCACAGTGCATTCTGGGATCGTTTGGAGGGACAAAATAATGGCGACAGGCGTCAAATATGTGAAAGAGTATAGAAGTATCTACTATAAAATATCAACTTTTTAGACGACCAAAAATTTAAAATATATCCTTTTTACATTAAACATTTAATTTAAATGCAGTGTGCTGCCATATCCAACATGAGAATTGCGCGACTAGACCAAGGACTTTGGAAAATGGCTAATACAGTAGATCTTTGTTATTCATATTAGACAAAGATTTTCATGTAAAGATTTTTTATTTTGGAAGTTATGAATAATTAATTAATGAATAATTAATGATATAATATTCACAAAACGAGTAGGGGGGGCTTTATCATTGTATTCAATTTATCGTCTTTATACAATGTTATATATAGCTTGCATATATTATATATATTACCAATGTTCTTACCTTTACATGCATATGCTGTACTTAATATCCATTACCAATGATGCCAAACAATTATTATTTTAGATTGCCGCAAAGATATTCTTGTCGTTTTGGACAGTTCGCAATCTGTCGGTGCACTATATTTCAAGAGCATACGGAATTTCCTAATCACACTTGTCGAAAAATTGAATGTGCGTAAAGACGGCACACAAATTGGTTTCATCACATTCTCAAATTCAACTAGAACCAAGAAATTGTTGGACGTTGGCGAAAAAACAGATGCAACAGAATTAATAGATTGGTTGGAGAAGCTTAGCTATGAAAGAGAACTGATGGGCGATTATACCAGGACAGGTCTTGCATTTCAGATAGCAAACAATGTAAGTCAACGTTTTGCTTGTAGAAACACACCATATTTAAGTAGTACACTGTATATTAAGAACTGTCACTTGTTATCGACATAGTTAATGCATGAACGTACATACGTTCTACAAGGTTGTCAATGGACTTAGCCAAACTATTGGATTAAATTATAAAATTTAACTGACCAATTAATTTTTAGCAACATACAACTAATAAAATTTCCCGTTAATTAAGTTGCCTCAGAGTTTGAATTTTTCATTCAATTCTGAGGCACCTCAAGGGGAGATTTTATTACCGCTGCCGTTGCTATGGCAACAATGACGTTCCAAAATGGCGGATATTTTGGCTTTAATAAAAATCGACATTGGCAACTCCCAAATGTTATTTCATAGAATGATTTCTTTCAGTATACTCAATTATCTTAATCAGTAATTTGAAAAAATTCTGTTGAGCCAAAAAGGATTATTACGAATAATCACAATTACTTAATTTGAAAACTTTCTCTCCTTGTCAAAATAATTGTCTAAAAAATGTTTCGAGCCACATTAAAACAACTTGTTTTTAAAGATGTTTAGTTTAAAAAGTCCTTCAAATGCCCGCAATACAGTAGAGGATGTTATATTGTTGTTCACCGACGGAGAACCACATAGCCCACACGGAAATTACGGGGAGAGAAAAATTGTTGAAACTGAAACGAATAAACTGAAGGAGAAGGACGTTACAATTGTCGGCGTGGCAGTTGGAATACCCGCGCAGATTAAAACGTTCAAGAAGTACATTCAAAGCTGGGTAACAGACTCAAGCGAAGTAGCAGAAACATCGTGGGATACGTTGGAAAAAGATGTGGACGAACTAGTGAATAAGCTATTTAATCCTTTGTGCAAACCAGAAGCAGGTAAGTGCTGAAAAAATTTACGCCATAAGCCAATAGACAACTTGCATGTTAGACTAATTTTTTATAATTATCTAGGGAAAATAAGTAAATTCCCGTAAAGAACTTAGTAAAATTAGTAAAATTGTTTCTTTTAATTTCAAATTCATTTAACCTATAGAATTTTAGTCATTAAATACAATTGTTGATTTGCTGCATGAATGTTGTCGATTTTTCTTTCGTCGCTATATAAATTTGAGACTCTCGGGAAAACAAAATTATTTCCCTCGGGAACAGAATTAAGTGTATACTGTTCCCTTATTGTGACGTCATTCATATCCGACCAGAGTCATGCATATCCAAGATGGCGAATATTTTTTAAACCATGGCCAAGAACGGTAAAAAAATCTGTGAGAAGCTTTCTTTTGAAATATATTTCCATTGCTATTTACTTTCAACATGAGTATCATTTTTCATTCATCAGGTGAATGCTCCTGCAAAGGCGATAGTGCTGCAACAGTTACAGCCTATATGAAAAAAGGTGAAATCACAACACAGGTCGAATGGTTGGACGCAATGGAATGCACCGGGAGTGCTTCTTATACCATGAATCCACCTGATGCTAAGTCTGGAGATAGATTTGGCCTGGGCAAACACGTGATTACTTATTCGAGCTCGTACACTAACAATGCTGGAAAGAATATAGATCTCATATGTCCTGTTCAGGTCACTGTTGCCAGTAAGTGATAATAACTAAAGATCTTTTACAACTTTTTAATCAGCATCTTGCAATTCGCATAGAGATTATAAAAGAGGGAGCAATGCGAGATAGATTTAATCAAACGAAAGGCACAAATTGACATCGAGATGGTAAAACAAAAGAGTGGGCGTTGCAGGAAAATGTCAGGCAAACGAAAGGGACAAGTTAAAGCTTGCTAATGGGGGAAAATTTGAGTTATACCCGGATGTAAAACCAAGAAAATCTATTGTTTTACCTTTTGGCTACAATTCAAGTATTCAATCCTCCTGGTATTATCAACAGTCCTGACTTGTTTTAGATTTGTTTGAGGCGAAGATATGAAAAATTTTCATTTTATATCGTGGAAAATGGTAAAAATTTGGACGGCTGAAGACACGAAGAAAACAGCGCTCTTCAACATCAAAAAAGCGCTTTAAAACATTTCTACCGTTACAAACCTTATTTTGTATCAAAGTGCAGATAAGAATTTTGAGCTTTTAGTCTTTGCTTGAACTATGCTAAAACTGGAAAAATCGATGCTTTCAAAGTTATATAATTTTCGTTATTTCCCGCTCCTCCTAAACATCGTGTTTTAATTTCTTCATTTAGCCTGCGAATGTCCCAGTATCCAAACAGTGCAAGCACATCATTTGCCCGGTGTGGACAAAACATCCTATGCCAGTTGGACCGAACCTGCGCCAAATTGCCCGGCCAAGCCAAACCCGAGTAGGGCGCACAGTGGATGGTTCTATGCTGGTGAAACTACTGTCACACACAAGTACAGAGTGGCAAACAAGTTTGATCTGGAATGTCCTGTGAAGATTGTTGTCCCAGGTGGGTCCAGTTCACTTTGAAAAAAAGATTCAAGATATTTAATACGAACTTTCGCTTAGCCTCGTAACCTCCGCCAGGACATTATGTTTTCGTCCGCATTTGTATATACCGTTACAGTATGCGTGTGTGTGTGTGTATGCATGTGCGTCTCTCTGTCAGTTGTCAGCACGATAACGTTAGCACGATAAGTTGCGGAACGAAAGGCTGGTCTCCACTATCAAAGTTTCTGTGATCACAGTAAGAATTTTGCGTTGGTAAATTCTAAGTTTTGAAGAAGTTGTAAGAAATGTTTGAGGTGTTAAACATGCACTGACTGTCAGTTTCTTCGAAAATTAGAGTTTACCTATGCAAAACTCACAGAAACTTTGATAGTTTAAACATGGATAATAAAATAAATGGATCGGACACTAGCTGACGTCACAGTCTAAACCTAGTTGCAATCTGTGACGTCACGCGTGTTGCCAAAGTTCTCGGCTTTTTGTTGTTTCGCTATTGAAGCGTAAACTGGTCTTATTGTTTTAAAAATATGCCTAACCACGACAAGGTATTCAAGGTAAATGTTTTTCGTCTTTGTTTTGTATTTTTTTTTACATTTGTAGCTACGAAATTGGCGTCATGCACCAATTTTAACGAAATTTGGGATGGATTTTTCACTGTTTAGTGCTTGAAATATTTGCTAAAATTGACTGGAAATACTTAGAGATTTCATCGTAGAATGGCGTAGTTATATTTATTTGCTCTTTGACTAAAATGTTTAGCTGTATTATTGCTAAACCTGCCGTTTTTGAGAATTTGGTTTGCAACTAGGTTTCAACATTCAACAACGCCATCATCCCATTGAAAACATTAGGTCATGTCAGCTAGTTTGCTATCCATTTATTTTACAATCCATGGTTTAAACCAGCCCTAATATAGACATTTGTTCATGTTTCAGTTCTACACTACTGATTATACCGTAGGTCAAATCACTCAATGTCTCATCATGAATATATTACCTGTATTTCAGGAGAATTTTGCGGTAATACGGCTTATGACCCAGCCACTCAAGTTTGCTGTTGTGATAAAGTTTCTAGCAAGAAAAATGACGGGCATAGCCATAGGTGCTGTGGCCAGAACTACATTAATCCTGGCAAGAAGATGTGTTGTCAAGGCAACAAACCTGTGCGCCTTCCAGGATCATGCCGTCCATGAGATGACCTTCTGTCACATATCAAGGAACTTTTTGCTTGCTTATACGTAGAAAATAACAATAGTATGTTATTTGTATACATTATACACAAATGATTATACATTAGTGTTATCATATTGGTTTAAATTTTTGCCATTAAACGAAATACATTCTGCTTAATGTAGCATTGTCGTCTAATTGTTCTGTTATTTATTTATGGTCGAATATTATCGCACGGCAGTTCTTGTATAGTATATTGTATGTGTCTGTTATCATACCTGTATAGATTTTATTTTTGTGGTGGTAGCCAATCTTCAAATGGAATTAGGCTATTGGCACATTCTCGTACCCAGAGCCCGTCTTACACGCAGTCAACAGAGCATGATAAGGGTGGAGGGGCACGAGAATGGGTTGCGCCGCAACTGCAGATCAAAATTTAGCCTCTCAACGGGAACAAAATACCAAATGTTACGCTAGATAACTTCAATAACTAGCTCCTAATGATTTTTGGAGTTAGCAACACAGCAAGTAACTTCAGGCTTACATATCTAGCGTCTAGGCTGGCTCGCCTCGCTACACCCCGTAACTCGAGGCTTATTTTTCATGCTTTTTGGAGTTATACCTACAATCTTGGACATAACTGGTTGAGACTATTTTCCCCCTATAGAAAATTCGCGTATTTTTATGATAAACTCCATGTTGAATCATGTTGCCATTCTTAAACCCCCGCTCCCCCAACTTAATGTTGAGCTTGTATCATGGTATATTACCAAAAGTTGTTTCGGCGTTGTTCACAACATTGCACTGGGGGGAGCACTTCTGCTTGTTTTGTCAATGTTCAATAACTTTGTAATATTAGCTAGAGTGTTCTCAAGGGTTTTGTCCAAGATTGTAGCTCCAATGTCAATGATTTTTCGAGTTAGCCAGCAACTCAGTCAACAATTCATATTTCAACTCAGTTAATTTTGAATTACACAAGTTACTCAAGTGTATATTTTACTAGTTTGGAGTTAGCCCTTTAGACTTTCGAGGTACTGTAGCGTCGCTCCATAACTTCCTATTTTCTACAGGCATGTCCGTTATTGCTACATGCATTCAACCAAGGCGGATTTTGATGGAAATAGTGCATGGGGAGTTCCGGCTTTGACTTTAATAAATGCCACATATATACTTTCATAAGTTATTTCAAATGAGATAATAAAAATTTATATTGCTATTTCCCTTTAAGATATACTTAATCCAGTACGCCGATGTGACAAAAACAGCTACTTATGTTTTACTTCTGGATTTGTGACGAGTTTAAATTTGTTTTGCACCTGTATCCATCTATGTTTATATACACAGTCACAGAATTTTAACCCGTGTTCTTGATGCTACGGATTTTAAACCAGTTCTAAACTGATGATTTTAAAACAAGCCGAATCAAACCAAAGTCTTGACCGGGCCAAAGCAGTTAGGGAAACAACTAAAGCGAGCTTGAGAGAGCTACAGGATCAAAATTAACATAAAACACATCAGTGCAGGTAATGTTATTCATAACGAGAAAACCAACCAATGAGCCATCATATTTCTGAACCAATCAATAACGACGGGAATACTAATAAGTTTGTGTGTTCTCAGACGTCCGACACGAAAACCTAACCATATATAAGCGTTGGAAGAGATTTGAAAATCATTCCACTCCAATTCTACAGTTTAGAAGAACCTCAAGGAAACTAAAGAAAGAAAATATTGAAAGATGTCTGGTCGTGGTAAAGGAGGCAAAGGTCTTGGAAAAGGAGGCGCCAAGCGTCATCGTAAAATCTTACGAGACAACATCCAGGGAATCACAAAACCCGCCATTCGTCGTCTTGCCCGTCGTGGTGGTGTAAAACGTATCTCGGGTCTGATCTACGAAGAAACTCGCGGTGTTCTCAAAGTTTTCCTCGAGAACGTGATCCGTGATGCCGTCACCTACACCGAGCACGCCAAGAGAAAGACCGTCACTGCCATGGATGTTGTGTACGCTCTCAAACGACAAGGACGAACCCTCTACGGATTTGGTGGATAGATGATCGCTTCCTAAAGAATAATCTCAAACAAACGGCTCTTTTAAGAGCCACCAAATTTCATAAAAGAATGCAAACGTAATTCGAAGGTTCACTCCATATGCAGTTCAGATTTCATATACTTTTAATTAGGCCAATCAAAATTGATATCATGTTTCTCGTCCCCGTCCGCATGGGGTTTATCTGCCGCACGAAAATTTTTCATTGCCTTCATTATTTTTGAAAAATAGGCTTAACAAAACACCAAATTGATCTCCAGATCAAAGACTTATTGCTGCATTCCGCAAGCGCAACACAAATTGTATCTTTCTAAAGATATTACTCGCCAGAATGCCTCTATTTTTCATGTCAGCCCTGGTATGTATAGTAATGTAGTGCAGGATGTATTAAATTAAAATGAATTAATTATACACCGATTTACTTCATATTATGAGGTTTTTTACTGGTTCAAGGAAATTATATTGACCAACCTCGCATTATTGACAAGCAATTCAAATACAAAAAATAATGAAAAATGAAAAAATCTCGCTCCAAATTTTTGAAAATTGTGGACGAGAAACATGATATCAATTTTCATTGGCCTTCAGGAAGCCATCTACAAACTACCAAATAGAGAACTATTAAGTATATTAAACCTTTCTCTCCGAACATTTTACAATCTACTTGGATCTCTCGTTATTAGATTGCCAATTGGCATAATAAATTGCTTGGGTAAATTTCCAGTTTCGGGGATCTACACGCGGTAATTTTTCTGGTGCATTTTAGTTCCGATTACTAACCTGGCTCAAAAATGAAATAATCGCGCCTTGCAAATAACCCAAATATAGACTCTTGAAAAATAACGACGCTTGATCAAATACGTCGCACCCCAAAACAATTAAACACTTGAAATTACGAGGACGAAAGAGTGCCAAGTCACGCAATCTTGATTAGCTGTTTAACACTATTTCAACCCATTGTCTCATCTCTAGCTTGAAATGTCCCTCATAAAAATGTGACTGCCAACTATATCATCGTCTCTCTCTCGTGTGACTTGATCTCTGAATTAAGCACGCACATATTTGTCAAGAGAAAAAGTGTTGCATGTCGTTCAGCCAGATTTTCTGCTCAAATGCAAACGTATATTATTTTTCAATAAATACAAATGCTTTGATTCCAAGCAAGCAAACAAACAAATTAACATTATGGATACTGATAGCAAATATATATAAAGCAATGCCAAACATAGTTCGGGACTTGCAGTGGTGAAGCTATAGGCCATCCTGGTCATGTTAAAAAAAATTTTGTCAGAGCTATAAAGACTTTTGTACAAGTAAAGAATATTTTTCATTTATAAATTTGAAATGCTTTTGACAAGGACATGCCAACAGCTGGCACTCCCAATTATTACAAGATTCACCTGATTCTGGCATTTTTGCATGTTTCTAACCTGCAAACAGACTATCTGAGATTGAATCTTGAATGACCTGTGGTAGTGCCAATAATTAGAAAGCTTCGGATTGACAATGCAACTACCTGGAAAATACAAGGAGAAATGCTACTAACTTTCTGACAAAGAGCATTTGCTCGAAACATTGAAGTTAATTCTCCTTGTACTTGTCTACCTCAGTCTGCTTCTGGTTCTACATATCTTTCTAATAGTATCTATTCACAATGTAACCATGCAGTCACTGAAAAACCATGATAGGGAGTGTGCTGTGCAATATCTGTATCCCTATCAATCTGAAGCTTTCTCGATCTGGGATTCATGTGGACATACCACAGGTTCATAGCATGAATAACAAGTGTTCAGCCCTCGCCTTAATCCAATGGACTTTTGAATACTGCAATAGTCCTCTAGATACAGTATTTGACTTTTTCAGATATGTTGCTCAGCAACAATTAGTTCTTACCCCAGGGTGTGATAATTCAAGATTTTTAGTCGTAGTAGACTGGTAGGCCAATGAGTATTGCCGCGTACCTGAGCTGGTTAAAACTTAAGACTCAAGGTGTACTTAGTCTTTAAAATGAATTACACAAAGCACAGGTTTCTGAAAGGTATTCATTCAGCAACCTGAAAACAGTGAAAAGTTATAACAAGTAGCACAATGGCATATATACAAACACTATACAATCAACTCTAACATTGCTTAGTCCAAGCATGTTTCATGCCAAGAAATGTCAGACATGTACCGACGGTTTTGAACAGTAAAAAAGTAAGTACGCAGATAGCAAAAGTTCCGCACGTACCTACATGGTACTTCAGGCTTAAACCATTAGATGTAACAGACAGTAATATTGGCGTACCCCCAGTACGTGAATTATCGCACCCTGCTTACCCAGAGATCTTTTAGCAGTAAATCCTTACCTCAAAATTACATATACAAAAATGCTTCTGTGCAAAACAGAACAGCTCAGTGTGTGCGAACAATAAGACATTTTTATCTCGACACGTTTCATATGCTTTCAAGCAGACATTGTTTGATTATCGATACCGCAGCAGGATAGTGGAAGGATTACTGTAAGGGTTGTTGTTCTAACATGACAAATTGCTCTATAGAAAACAGACAAATTATTGTATTTCTAAGCTAGTTTATTATAAAGCTCTAGGCAGGATATATATAACCTGGTTTTAATACAGTCCAGGCTTTATCAGATATAACCTGGCTAACCATACCGTCATTCCTACAATTCAAAGTATGTAATATAGTATGAGTAATCATGCTTTGAATAGGGATGATAGTGCTTATTTGCCACAAAAATATATCCATCCTTTTGGCAGATGATGTCATCCCATGGCTATATAAGAAGCAATGTTGTAACTTCAGATATCCCTGATGAAGACACTAGACTGGAGTGTTAAAATGTTGGATGAGGCCCACCAAGGGTGTAACCTAGGTCCCTTGTCACTAATTTTGTAGCTGCTTTGTCGCTTGTTTTATTGTAATAATTGTTGCTGTCACTTTTGACCCATAACACAAATCGCAATTTGTCGCTCTTTCCCAGTCAGAAGCTGTCGTTTGTCGCTCTTTTTTAGATAGTCTGTCGCCTCTTTTTAAGGAATGTCGCCTGTTGGTCATAACCCCTTGGTGGGCCTCCTGGATTGTGAATACAACTCGACTGGGCTTTGCATTCATTTATAAAACCAGAGTAGCTAGCGATTGAACGAAAACATGAATCACATTAGTCTTAAATCAAAGTCAAAACACAAAATTTTGGCATGTTCCTTGCAGCCATGTGTCAACTGTGCAGACAAGAACAGCAGGGATAAACTGGCACAGGACAGACCTCAATTTCTTCAATTTTGGGTTCACTGTTTTCACCCGAGTTCTCACTCCAGACATAAATAGAGCTCACTGGTGAGATCCCAGGATTACAGATTTACAGGCAGGCTGCATGGCCCAATTTTGATGTGAAGTAAAATTGTTTAAGTCGGGCATCCTGTTTAAAACGGGCCGCAAACTAGGCTCATAGCAACAACTTTATTAAATATTCCGTTCTTATCTTATTACCAAACTTTATGCAATACCGAAACAGGACGTTTATGACGTCACGTCTTGCAAGATTGCACCACGAGGGTCGATCAAACTGCAACCTTCCCCCTTCGCATACGTAATAAGCCTAAATATGGTCGTATTAACGCACTTTTCTCACCTTTTTGTACGGTCTAAGCATTCCCAGACTCATATTCTCTCAAGGAGACAGATAAATAATCGAAAATAATACGTAAATAAATGCGGAAATATTCGAAAATTCGAAAACAAAAATTTTGAAACGCGCTAATTTCCAGTCTCTTCTGGAATTCTGTTTCCACTTTTGCAAAGTATAATTTTCACCAAGTATTTCGAATTTCAATCTCAAAATCATTATTTTCGATTCAAAACCAGTTCAAAACACTCGAAAGGCACGAAATCATAACAGCTTCATATCTTTATATCTTCCTATAGAATTTTCTTACTTTTCTGCTCACGATTCTTTCAAAAATGTGTGCAATTTAAATTTGCAATTTCCAAACATTTTCTTCCTCAAAGTGGATGCTCAGCAGGGCAATTTATTTCCGGTTTATTGCGTCACAAGGCAACCGGCTCTTGCAAGCGAAAACAAGTTTTTTTGATCAGAAAATTTTTCTTTCAGTCCTTGATCACTAGTATTGTGGCAAAGACTTTCCCAAAATTTTGGGGCCTGTTTTCACAAAAGGATCTTGTCTTCAATGAGCAAAGGTTACTATGTAAGTATATGCCGAGGTATCAGGCTTTTAGTAGGATCGGTTAGGCAGCAATCGTCTGTAAAGCGAAGCCGATTCAATCTGTCCGATTCTGTCGTGAGCAGTTGTGATTTCATGCTTACACAACAATTTTTTCATGACATTGTATTAGCTCTGTTCTGTCCAAAGTGAAGCTAGATGATATTAGTTGTAAATGGCCTTGATGTTCGCCGATTAATCGTTCTCGATTTCGTTTCTAGCTCTTCGGCTTTCGGAGCAGATTTCAGAAGTTTATGGAGTACTTCTTGAAAGACAGTGGAGAATTTTGCCAAGCTCAACACGAGTGATTTACGAATTGCGATTGCCCGTTTTACTTGCGATACGAATGGGCTAAGAAGAAACGGCGAGGGCAGAAGCGTAACTTAGAAGATATAAAGGACGGTGAAAAGCGATTAGAGTTTGGGGACTTTTTGGTAGAAATTTTGGGTTTTAAATTATAAGCATGAAGACGCCATCTGAGACGAAAGTCGGTGGAATTCTTCCTGCAACGCGACGAAGCACGCCCAGCGTTCCGGCGGTCATAGAGTACAAAAAAATGCGATTTATGATCATGGACAGGCCTACAAATGCGAATCTTAAAACGTACATAGAGGTACTGTTAAAGTTTTAAACCCAGCCTTGTTTTCGAATGTGTATACAGTGTGCGAATTTCGCGATGAAATTAATTTCGACATGCATTCTTTTGTGCTGTGTAGGAATTGAAAAGACGCGATGTACACGATGTTGTACGAGTCTGTGAGCCAACTTACAATGTAGAGCCATTGAAGAAAGAGGGAATTAGCGTTTTAGTAAGTATACATCGTATTTTGAGGCGAAACAATACTTCAAAATTAAAAAGGTTTCGGTTTCGTACGCCCTTGCGTGTCTTTGAATGGGCCGATTGGCAATTAGCTTTTATAAAGCTCTCAGCTCTCGCTAAAAGAAATTTGTAATGAGCCAAGTATTTTAACTTGAAATATCTCGTAAGTGAATGCTTTTAAGCTAATAACTATTCACAAATTCCTAATCGGTCTCGGGGACGTGAATTCAGGAAAAATATATGGGAGTTTTTTTCCGGTATATAAATTATTCGTCTTCGATATACACATGTTGAAAAAGGCCGTAGAATCATGTCCGAATGAAATCTGAATAAAGGCAAGCATTATATGTAATGGCTAGTTTTGATGACTATAAAAATCTGGCCAGAGACTTTTTGTTTGATTTTTTTTCAAAAGCGGAAGAGAATAAACTAGACATGAAATCTGAGATCATTTTTAAATGCCTTATAGCTATTAGGCAGGTCTTGTTTTCTTAGAGGTGGGTGTTTATTAAATATTGCCAATGTGACATTTTACAGTCCTGGCAACATTGTGTTTTGCATCTAAGGATAAACATTTGCATTCTCAGATGAAAATATAATGTTTGTATTATATCAAGCACAAAAACAGATGAAGGGTTTCGATATTAGCCCAGCCGATCGGCTTGAGGCTGGTAACATGTGATTGGCCGATCATATTATTTGTTGGTTTCACATTTTGTCGCCTGTTGTATTTCAATTCCATGGAATAGCTGGAAGCGAAACAGTGTCAACGTTGTCATTTGCCATTTTTCAACATACATGCGAATATAGAATAGAATTTTGAAAATTTTAAGTAGTTCCTCTATTCTCTTTCACTTTGATCAATTCATAAATGTAATGACTTCCTTCAGCATTCTGGGAAACATGTTGAAAATTGTGTGACATCTTGTTTTGCAAATTGGTCAGTATTGTGATTGCTTAACCTGACCTACTTTCAGAGTAGAGTCTTGACTAGAGTGGGATTTTACTTTCTTTTGCATATTTTGAGATTTTAAGGCCCTGTCACACTATAATACAATTTACCGATAATTATTTTAAAATCGTCCACCTGAGCAATTTCTTTTCATTTGGATGATAATCATAATTTTTTGACAATTAGCGTGTGTTTCCAAGTTGTTGTGTAATGCGACCAGGCCTTTATTCTTTTCTCCAGCTGTGTGCTATTTGCATTGGGATACTATTTCAACCCATACAGAAATGTTTTGTGTTTATTAGTTATATTACTGAAAAAAAAATATATCTCAACCTCAAGAACAGCAACTAGAGACAAACATTAACCTAATGAGTGGCAGCACTCTCCACTTGACAAGTAAAATTGTCTGACAGAGTAAAATACTAAAGTAGGGTGCATCAGGGTGCATTGCCACTTAAAGGGTTAATTAAACAAATATGCCGAACAAAATCCATCCAGTGTCATGTAAAAAATGACTAGACAGGGTCTGAATTTTACAGTGCTCAGGAGCACTTATCCCGATATCCACGGGATACTAAAATTTGGTTTTGGGTACCAAACTGTAAATGATTTATATCCCAACTTTATACTAAGATAATTTCAAATGTTAGGGAAATGTTTAGCATGCACCCAAGCCTTTCCTTATATTATGTGCATTTTTTTTTCATTAATGACTTGTCTAGTTGTTGACCGTTGAATCTCCTGTTGTTATTGTAATTTGTAACAGTGAAAGTGACAGAAACTTATTTGGATGGGACAGGGTAAATTAAATGGTAACCTGAGTATCCAGAAGTGGGATACTGGATTTTGTTCCAGTTGGATACTGAGAAAAAAATTTTGGACCCCTGCGAGAGACAACATTATATTACCAAAATGTTGACACTTGTGTAAACATTGTGTACCCAGTGTTGTGTAAACAGGACCTTCTGTTACATGTTTGTAATTTCAACTGACCTATTTCTGCTGTTTTGCCAGGATTGGGCATTTGAAGATGGTGCAGCCCCACCAAAGACAGTGGTGGAAGACTGGTTGGAACTTATCAAAGTGAGATTCCATGATAAAACAGGATCCTGTATTGCAGTGCATTGTGTTGCAGGACTAGGAAGGTAAATATTTAACCCTTTATGTGGCAATGTGCCCAACTTTATTGTTTTACTCTGTCTAACGCCAGACATTTTCACTTGTCAGGGGAAGAGTGCTGTCACTTAATGGGTTATAATGATGCTTTTAATTGTCAAGAGCAGAGCGCTGGCACTTAATGGCAGATTACTTGTCCATGTATCTAGATATCTCATTAAATTGCATTGCATCCTAATTATGCTCCCTAATTCAGGGTCTGATATTTGCAGTATGCTGATATCCATGGGATACCAAAAATTTGGTTTTGGATACCAAACTGTGAATGATTTGTATCCCGACTGGATACTAAGAAAATTTCAAACATTAAAAAAATGTTAAACATATTTGACCAGCTCCTGATAGCTTTTGAATACCATACTATCATTTTACCACCAGTATTTCCTCATTGAGGACTAGCATATAGAAGTTTGTTATGTGCATTTTACGGGACGGGGTATGACTATCAAATGGTACTGCTAACCATTATGGTACTGCTAAACAGTATCCAGAAGTGGGATACCGGTACTGGATTTTCAGGGGAGTACTAAACTTCGAATCCTGGTATCCCAGTTGTATACTGAGAAAAAATATTATATATTTCAGACCCTACTAATTTGTTCTGTGACTCTGTCTAATACCAAGGGGACAGCACTGACCAGTGCTCAATGGATGGGTTAACATGTCCTTTTGGTCATTCGCAAATCACCCTGCCTTAGAAGATCAAACATATTAGACGAAGAATGGGTATTGTCATCTATGTCAGGTGTATGTACCACAGAATACTGCCAAAATTTACATGTTCCATATCTTTTGTCTAATGTATATAATATGGTTCCTTAACATTTTTTAGTATAATCTATCAATATATTTTTCCTTCCTGGGGTTTTTGCGAACTTAATTTTAAACATTCGGATTTTATAGGCATTATGCGAAAAAAAGTACCAAAAATATAGAATGTTACTTTTTGTTAATCATTATTTTTAAGATTTTTTAAGAAAATATACATTTTTTGTTTTTATATGTCAATTAAGACTAAAACTAATATATAATCACAAAAATAAAGTTTATAGCATATTTCCTTCAAATTTTATATAAGAAATAAATAAAACTGGTATTCTGTGGTACCGTGGTATTCTGTGGTACATACACCTGTTAGAACAAATTGATTTCATTTTGGTCAGATGGATGAGAAATGTGCAATTGTTTGTCTTGCTTTGCTGGGCAGAGTAAACTGAATATGTGATTAGTCTATTGTAATCCACTATTCTACTGTACTCTCTAGTCGTATAATTCTGTCAAGTTACCTCATAACTCTTCCTCCTATTATAGGGCACCAGTCTTGGTTGCAATAGCATTAATAGAAGCTGGAATGAAATTTGAAGATGCTGTAGATTTGATTAGAAGGTAAATACAATGATCATGTTCATTTCATCAATCGGCATCAAAATTTTTGCACATGAAACGTGTCGCCAGTTAAGCCTTGATGTACCTTGTGATATTGTTTTGCTCTAGCAAGGAGAGAGACCAACATCACCCTAGGTCTTATTCAAAACCACAAAATTTAGTTATCCTGTTAATTTAACCCTTTAACTGGCAGTGTACCCTGATGAGTCCCTCTTTATTATGATCACACATTGACTAATTGCTTTGCTAAATTCCTAGGCAAAGGCGTGGTGCTATTAATGCAACACAGCTATCATATCTGGAAAAGTATAAGCCGACAAGACGTCTTAAGGTGAAGGAACCAAATGGCTGCTGTGTGCAATAAATATATTTTACATGAAACAGTATAGATGGATTATAAAGTGTATCCAAAAATTATCAAAAAGAAGGCCTATTTTCTAACATGAAATTATTTTTGACAAATAGCTGTATTTCATAGCAGTGTGTAGAATTAATGAATTAGTCGATTTTAGAAATATCGGGTCTTCGAAAACCCTGCCAACCCTTAGTAAATGAGGTACTAGATAAATTGTTGGTAGGACTGATTTTTAACAAGATGTATATGAATTAAATTGAGGTACAAATTCAGTACATGACATTGTATACACTAATTTAATGGATTAATCTGTAGTGTATTATAAAGTAAATTATGGGATTCATGATAACTTTTTTAACCTAGAGTTGCCATCGCTTATACGAACAAAATGGTTTAAAGGTGTATTTTGAGGTGTATTTTGCCAAGTGAACTCGTGTTTGTTGTATAATTATGGAAAATGTCACTTGGTAAAATAAAAGATAGTTCGTCTGAAAATTCACTTGTGTGTATAAACGCAGAGAACAGACCCGCCCCATGTTCGCATTTATATGATACCATTTGGTGTGCATTAGAATACGTTGCGCGCCATTCCAGTGAGCTCAATATGAATCTGGAGTAAGAACTTGAGTGCAAAAAGCGAAGCCAAAAATGGCAGAGATTGACGTCCAGTGCATGACAATTCCCTTCGGTTAACACGAAGCTGCGAGGAGTGCGAACTATAATCGTGTTTTGACTTCGGTTGAAAGAGTTATGGTTCTATGATAACTTGATTAGATACGTGGGGAAAAAAACTGTATTTACACTCTAAATTCGAAGGAGTTGAATCTACTCCGAAAGTGTTGATTCTGTCACCAAAAATGGTGCCTGAATAACATGGTATGAAAACTGGTACGAAAACGGTATTCGTCTTGGCTTCACAAACACAAATGATGTAAAATATGCCATTCTCTCTCTTTCGTGCGCTACGTCATGTTATTAGGACAAAAGAGGATCGGAGAAATAGGGACTTGGTCTGTTTGCTCGCGTTTATAACCAGATGCATTCCGAAGAACTATCTGTTCCAAAGTTCGTCCGGACGGTTAAAACATCATCTAAAGCCTTGTTTTCTGTGTAAACATCATCTAAAGCCTTGTTTTTCGACAGATTTGCAAGAAATGTTTGAGGAAACTTAGGCCTGTTTCAAACGTCGCGCTTTTCATATGCCGAACGCATTAAAAACAATAGATAATCAGCTGAAATACCTCATTATCTATTGTTCCCAATGCGTTCGGCACATGAGAAGCGCGACGTTTGAAACGGGCCTAACTTCTCCATCAAACCTCTCTTGCAGTACAAATCCTTCAAAAATTAGAATTTCCCCATGCAAAATTCTTACTGTGGTCATAGAAACTTTGTTGGTGTAACTGACCAGGCTTTGGGCCAATCATCAGACCGATATCCTAATCTATACGAAGGGCAAATATAGCAATACATGACGGTTTTATGCGTATCTCGCGTGAGGTTTTCGGTATAGGAAAAAGATTTTATCGTAATTTTTTTAACAGAAAATTTGGGTCCCTATTTTTTGAACATGTCCAACTTTTATATGGGATTTATAGGTGGTGGCAACCTCAGTTAATTTCTAAGCTTCAAGAAGATAATCGCATGTGTTCATTGTGTTAAATTAACTATATATTATACAGTAGCTAGTACTAATGGCATTACTCGAAAGAAATAGAAAATATTATTATTGATCAAACATAATAATTCCAAAACCAGCTTGTGTTTGCATGTATTGCATTCGAAAGCTAAAAATTAGAATTAACCCAAGGAGGCGTTATTGAAACGTCTGAGGCGAAATTGGTCCTTTGGGCTAGGCCAACCGTAGTCCGAAGAACAGACGAAGCCGAAGGGCTGTACACTGTGCTTTCTTCTCCAAAATTCCACTGTCCCTGTCGTACAGGGAATTCGGATCGTATTTACACCAGAGCAAAAGAGTTTGAATGTTTCAATACCAGACAATTTATATTGTCGTTTAGGCACGCAACGACGAATAGCAAATTATACGTTTTGAACTGTATCCGTATTAACTTTGAATCCAGAAAAAAGTAGAGACTTTGCGAGATATACTTGGACGTGTGAACGATTACCTCGACGAATTCAAACCTTTACCCGGTGGCTTTTAGAATTTAGTGCTTTCACTCGTCTTAAACTTTTTTGAGCATGTATTAACAGAGCCACTTCATACTAATGCGATAAATGTGAACGCTCGAATCGTTGAAACTACTGTATAGAGAATCCGATTTTTTTGCTCTAGACGTAAATAGGGTCTCACATACACATTGTTCTCAATTAAATTTTGGCTAGCCTCGAAGCGAATATTTTTATGATTTTCGCTGTACTAGAAAATGCCCTACTGAGTTAGGAACAATGTGAAATGTAGTCCAATTTTTAATGCTTATAGTAATTCTTAACTAGAATAGTTTTTAAGTTATTGTATTTAAATGTAAGCAATAAATTTTGCATAAAACATTTGCTGTGTTATAATTAAACTGTTACTATGTTTACATGAACATGTCGTCTTCAAAGCCTGGAGGTCGCAAGTGGTCAGGATCAGGTCTATAAAGAAAATACGGCACGGATTAAATGTTGCCCGACCAAAATTTTTTCTTGGGCTCAGAGAGGCACTTATATGATCACTTCATTGACGTTCCCAAACTCACTAGAGGGAGCTACGGGTAGTAGTGTTCTGAGGAAAGGTTTAAAACAAAAATTGTACAATCTCCAGACGAAACTCAAAAGGAAACTGCAAATCCTCCATCCAAAGTGAAGGGCCCAAGTTAAAATCAAGTGAATACAAAAAAAGAAAAATTACCTGCCAAATCTCCCTGAACGAGGATTTCCTCCCATTCCGCCATCAGGAGGGACTGGGCCGAATGGATCAAATCTTGCCCCTGGAGGTACTGCCCCTCTGAAAAAAAACACAAAATGAAAAACAATCTTAAGTTATGACGAGAAGTGTGCCGAACTTTCGTAGTTTGACTCCGATTTAAAGACTATTATTACTGAAAACGTTATTAGCGATACGGTCTTGGTGTAAACAAGCGTAAGCTGATTTTGTTGATGTTTAAAATTCTTCCTACTGTTGTGTACCTTGGCAGTCCTGGATAACCAAAGTCACCCTCAGGCCTCCTGTGGCGCTGATGAAATGGATCCATAAACATTCCACCGGCTCTAAGAAAACAAAACAAAACAATTGATAAGTATACTGTAGGTTAAACTTTTCCAAATGTTTCTAACCGACGTCTTGAGCGGCTTTATACTCCATGTATCAGTTCGAAACTGCCCTTTTCAGTAAGGGCCATTGTACAAGACAAGTGCAATGCAATACTTTATTGAACTCCTCAAATACTCACCCTGGATGCCCGGGTAAAAGGTCGGGGTCCCCAAAACCACGTGGATCAAGAATTAAAGGATCCCTAAAACAAACGCAACAATTAACATCTGATATACAGGGTGTCCCCCAAAAAAGTACCCTCTATAGAAATTATCCTATTGTTATAATTTGAATGCCTGAGCACTATGCTGTTCAGAATGTATTTGCTTTGTGAGAAAGAGTTCACTTGGCTAGAAAATTGGGTTGGATAGAGATTCAACTAACGAAGGCCCTTTGTCGGGTATTTGTTCGAAACGTCAATGTTTTACTTGATTTTTTTCACGTAGTTGAATCCCCCTATTCAACTCAATTTTCTGGTGTTTTTATTACTACCTATGCTGGTACAGATTGTTCGAGTTTATCTCACTTGACTAGAGCTAGGTTTTTAAAAATCTGCACTCTCAAGAGCGTGGTGGAGGAGAAAATAGATTGTCTGTACGACCGTCTTCAGCTTGTCAATTTTTTCCACCAAAAAATACTTATTTAATATATCAACTTAATTAATTTTAGTTATATTGGACATTACTTTAAATTAACTATTTTTACTTCATTTTTGAAATGTAATCTGGTATCTCACCCACTGTAGTAAAGCTCCTTCCGGATCTATTTGATCAATCTTGTAAGATAAAGGGGCCCAATATTATAAGCCTATATTGCATGGTTTCTCTTGGGCTATCTTAATTGCCATTAACTCTCTCTCTATTTTTTTGCTGTAATTATTTTGTGGCTGAATAAATTGATTTGATTTGAACTCCCAAATAGCGTAAACCAATGGAAAAAATCCTTATCCGAAAATGACTGGTCTAAAAATATCAAGGACAAACAAAAGCATTTAATATGCATTACCTTTATACTTAAAAATTAAGCTGTCACTTGGTTGAGAATACCTACCGCCCTCGTGAACCTTGTGGACGTCTTGGCGGAACTCTTAAGGGATCGTCAGGATAAACAACAGGTCTTGAATTGGAGATAAAAAATTGCATTGATTTACTTGATTATTTGCAGGAAATTTTCAACGTTCAAAGTGAAATAGGGTACTAGGGTAGGGAAATCCAGGTGTTTTTTGGACCAATGATAGAAAGGGCAGATTTTTCGGACAATGAAAAGGCAGATTGAACTCAGATTACGATTATTGTGACTAATGATATATTATTTGCTGTGCTGTTCAGAGTAGAATACTGGTAGCCATACTAGCCAATATATTATCGTGTGGCTTAATTACTAAAGATCGTCTACAGTACTGTAGGTATAGTACCTGGTTGGTTCGTTTTGAGCATGGGGCACGTTTCGCGTCCTGGATGGTCGTGTTTCTGTTTTCGTTTCTTTTTCCACATTCATTTTATTCGTGATGTCCGATTTAAAGATCTGTTCAAGTTGTTCAAATCTCCTTACAACTCTAAATAAACATATTAATGTAACTTGTAAAATTTATAATAAATTTGTAGACGTTCTTTGATTTAAAGCCAGATAATGTCTTTAATTATTATGAATAATCCCGATTTTGCTTCAAACATAATTAAGTTGCCTAACCCCTCTCTGAGGGGAGAGTGCTGATGCTTAATGGGTTAATCGGACTATCTCTCTAGGGTGGTCCTAAAGGTCAATGGGGGAAGGGAGGACTCGATCACCTCCCCCTTACCAGACCTTGCTGAATCTATTCCTGCTGCCGCTAGCACTCCAACACCTCTCTCCTCCGCAGAGGCTTTTATAGTTGTCTTATATTATTTATCACGATGAGATACATTTCAGTACACTTTACCGTGGCGGATCTTGGATCCAAGATCGGCCGCCATGTAAAGTGTACTGAAATGCATCTCATCGTGATAAATCATATAAGACAACTATAAAAGCCTCTGCGGAGGAGAGAGCTCCAACCCCAAGCAGCGACATTCAACTTACTGTGGATAGTCATAGAGGTTCCGTAACAGTTCGTCTTTATCTGCGGTAACATAATCCGTTGTGTCAATGGTCAGATCGTAACTTGTTTCCTTATCTACATCCTGATATATAGAGCAAAAATTACGGTATTACTAATGTTTTAAAAGACAAGCAACACGCATGCCCGACCCTTAACATGCAATGGCCGGATTAAGCCATTAAGTTGCATTGAATCCTATTTTATTATTTTACTCTTCTAATGCCAGACGATTTTACTCGTCAAGGAGAGAGCACTGGTACTCAATGGGTTAATTAGACTATCTATCCATTGTGTCTAGTTAGCCTATTACTGTAAGTTGCATGCATGTGCCCCCTATTTTATTATTGTACTCTCTCTAATGCCAGACAATTTTACTCGTAGAGAGGAGATCGAACACTGAAACAAGCTGTCCATGCGTCTAGTTAACCCATTGGCATTTACATGAGCCATACTTTACTATAGTCTGTTTATAACACCAGATGACTTAATTTACTCAATTATCAAGAGAATAACTTGAGCGCCAGCTCAATGGGTTAATGGGTCAACCAAACTATCACATGAATCGCCTCTTGTCAACAGCTGCAAATTTGCACTCCATTTTACTCTACCTTATTATAATTTCACCTGGTCAAACAGCAGACAATTTTACTTATCAAAGGCAGTGTCTTGTACATTGATGGGTTAATCATATTTCATGAAACTAACCAGTAAATGAACGGCAAGCCTAGTCCCCAGACGTAATATTTTCAACAAAAACTTTTTCTGGTATGAACTTGGCAGTTTGTATTGTATGGCATAAAAGTCTGGAGAACCATTCCATCCTTGTGGTAAGCCTTCGGTAGAAATATCGCGAGCAGACTCAGGAATCTAGAACATATAAACTTAAAAAGTTATCTGTTATATCTTCCACTGTATTGTGGAACCAAGATCTTTGGTATGCACCTGTGAAGTTTACTACATTAACTAAATTTCTGAGATCTCAGGTGTGCAATTTCAAAACTGTCCAGTGACTCCGGTACCAGCCAGGGTATATCAGGAAATTACCTTTATGAAGTCTTTATTGGCAAGGTCATATGCATGGGGTTCATTTACTTCATGGGCCATGTTTTCCAAATTTTAGAATTGGGGGAATGCTTGTGAAAATTAAATGGGCATGGTTGTTTAATTGGACATTGTCACTTGACCCTTTAATTGGCAATGCGCCAAGGTGCGCCATATTTTATTATTTAACTCTGTCGAACACCAGATTATTTTACTCTGTCCAACATACGCCAGACAATTTTACTTGTCAGTGGGAGAGTGCTGCCACTCAATGGATTAATGCAAAGCTCACTTCCCTTGTGGTCTTTGTGCATGCATGTATGGTGCATTGATGTCACTGTGTTGTACTACACATGCTTGGTGAGAGCAATTAAGCTCATGAGTATTTATATATGGTGGTCATTGCATATCTAGATGTGTATCAAGCTGCACTAATGAGGCATAGAATGTTGAAACATGCATGTCTGCAGATTTTATATATAATTTAATTAAAGATAAACAGCATCTTCTGTCCATGTGTCATTGTTAACTCCTTAAGTTTTGACAAGGGGAATGCTGTTCCATCAGTGAACATAATGGGAGGATGGCGTTCCCCACATTCCCCTGGAAAACATCATGATTGTTTCTGGAAAACATCAGCCACCTGGAGAAAATAGGGTCGAACGGTCAATTGCGTTGAAAAAATAATAGGGTCGGCGGAAAAAAATAGGGTCGATCGGGAACCGGAACCACAGGTATTTTTTTTTATGCCTTGGTAAGTTTAACACGGTATACCGAAAAATTCCGGTATATCCGAAATTTCAGTATATCGGTATGGTTGATTCCGGTATTGATATACCAATATTGATTTAATACCGATATTTTCGGTATATCGGTATACCGAACAGTCCTATTCAGATTTGACTTCTACTTCTACTAGTTTAATAGTGCTACCTCTCACAGCCTTAATATGCATTTGATTGGTTAATTGGGTAGAATAAATGCAACTGATTGGTTAATGGTCACAGTAGCAGAAGTCAAAATCTGAAGCTCTTTAATATTAAATAAATTTCATTTAATTCATAACATAGGTGCATCCGTGCATGGACTTTCAGTAATTCAGTTTCACTTTTGATATTCATTTAGTACATTTAATATTGTTCTACAAAAATCATCATTCACTTTATATATGATCAAAAATTCATTTAAAACTTCAAGATCAAAATCAACATTGGCTTCTTAGCCATAAACAAAATGCAAAGATGAAGTATACGGTACTGTACATGAACTGAGTATACGGTGTACATGAAACTCCCAATCGTAAACGGTCTATATAAACTGTAAATTAAGGCGCAAAAAGCAAACCTCTTCCCCAATTCCAATGCATTTATATCCAGCCTCTATCATAAAGGTGTGAATGGCAACAACGATGGCATCGTGCCCGTCTTTCACACCACAAAACGGCAACGTATTTGCATATCTTTCTCTTGCCATTTTACGCCATTTTGTATTTTTGTTTTGTTTTGCTCCTGTAGAATACTTCATGTAAGCGCAATGACCAGGCATTGTTTGATGGTGAAAACTGGAAAGGACAAAAAGAAAAAGTCAAGAAATACTCAAATAGGTCAGTAAATAAGTGTATATGAATATATATTATAATAGCTAAACGTTTATTATATTATAATAGCTAAACAATTCTTGATATTAGGTAGTTTAGAGCGCTGCACCGGAATCACAGTGCCGCAGCCCGCTGGTTGGATTCCTACCAGCTACTATTTAATATAAAGGAAATCAGTTTGATCACAGTAAACCTGGTAGGTGACTTAGGTCTAATAAATGTATTATGCATATAAATTTTCACTCGATAATTTCCATATACAATACCCTTTAACTATATTATAAATTCAATCGAGTGAGATGCCAACAAAATCTTGATATTTACCCATAACTTTAGCTTATACATGGCAGTTCCCTATATATAGTAAAAATAAATAATGTACATGAACTTGTGGTCAGAGCTCGACAACTCGGACCTCTGTAGCTCAGTTGGTTAGAGTGCTGCACCGGAATCACAGGACCGCAGGTTCGATTCCGCCAGGGACCTAAAGTTGCATTTTTTGCTGCTGTTGGTAATGGGTCTAATAAATTAATGTATAGAAATTTCACTCGATAATTTCCATGTACAAATATATACCCTTCAAATGTTATTCAATCGAGTGACATGGGCCTCTTTAAACTACCAAGATTTTGTTGGCACCAAGGGGTTATGACCGACAGGTGACATGAATTCCTTAAAAAGAGACGACAGACTATATTATGGACTAAAAAAGAGCTGTTATACACTAGGTGTATGTACCACAGAATACCGCAAAAATTTACATGTGCCATATCTTTTGTCTAATGTATATAATATGGTTCCTTGATATTTTTTAGTATAGTCTATCGATATATTTTTTCTTCCTGGGGGTTTTGGGGCAAGATTTCATAAACTTAATTATTTTTTTTAAATGAATATTCTGTGGAAAAAAATCCAATGTACCACAGAATACCAGTGCGGAGGTAAGTAAGCAACGGTTTATCAAATTGTACCAGGATTTGGTGTGTCATGTTGTATGATAATACTGTGGGATATTGCTAACTTAATTTAGTGAAAGTTAATTTTAAACACTAAAATCGGTACAGAATACCAGTGGTATAATCAAAGAATACCAGGTTTATCAATAATTTTGAAAAATTTAGTTTTTCAATGGTAAAATTGATTACACTGTGTGATTCAGTGTAGTAATAATGTTGCATTGCATAGAAAAAGTATTGATCGAGAACGCCGACGCGAAACTCAACACCAGCAATCATTGTGAAATTTGTAAGCTGGACCACAAGGGATAGGCTTTATTATGCTAGGAAACATCTGAAAGATAAAACTACTTCAGACATTGGCTTTGGTAGAATCTCTGATAACAAGATTTATATCGCAGAAAGCTTGACAAGTAAGAATAAAGAACTATTTAAGAAATGCCTCGATGCAAGGCGGTCCCTCAATTATAAATTCATCTGGACAAATCAAGGAAGAATCTATTTGCGAAAAAATTCTGACACGCCTGCCAAGTTAATTACAGCTGTGCAGGATATTGATTGTAATTGTGTATACTGTACAACTGACTAACAATGGCTTTTGATTTTGATTTTGATAGTGGATCCTTACCACAATTAGATTTGTTAAAGACTTTAAACTCTTGTTCTATGACTTCTAATTTGGATCCTGATTTAAATATACCTTTGCAAACAAATTTTAATTATTAAACCATGTCTGATTTTACATGCAAATAGTTATGATATTGCCAATTGCTTCTTAGGGAATTACTTCTCGGTTATGCATTCTAATATGAGAAGCATGAATGCAAATTTTGATGGATTAATGCAAATGTTAGCGGAAGTCAATCATTCCTTTTCTTTGATCGGCTTAACAGAAACTAAATACAAAGTTTCTGAAGATATCCAGTATGCTCATAGTATGCCAGGTTATTGTTTTGTATCACAACCTAGTCTATCCAATGCAGGTGGTGTAGGTTTCTTTGTTTCTGATCAATTAAGTTTTCATGTAAGAAATGATCTGTCAGTATCTACAAATGATTATGAATGTATATGGGTAAATATTCAGAGCAATTTTAATTATGATTTAATATGCAGGGTGATATATAGACATCCAAATAGTGATCTTGAAGCATTATTGGTATATTTAAACAAGGTTATGGATACAATAAGTTGAGAAAATAACTGCTGCATTATAATGGGAGACTTCAATTTAAATTTGCTTAACTCAGATTCACATTCGGGTACAGAGGAATTTTTAAATATATTGGGTTCTAACTTTTTCAGTCTCCATATTTTGCAGCCGACTAGAATTACTCATCACTCGGCTACTTTAATTGATAATGTGTTTTTTAACTCGATTGCTCACC
This sequence comes from Paramuricea clavata, assembly GCA_902702795.2. Classification (NCBI taxonomy): domain Eukaryota; kingdom Metazoa; phylum Cnidaria; class Anthozoa; order Malacalcyonacea; family Plexauridae; genus Paramuricea; species Paramuricea clavata. Next base: position 27,622 of record CACRXK020002642.1, read on the forward strand.
ATACAATTAGTGGAAATATAGTGTATGATCTAACTGACCATCTTCCAAATTTCCTGATTGTCAATAATTTTACCACATTACCTAAAGGTTATAAAATGTATAAAAGGGATTACACTCGATCATTTCAACGAACAAAGTTTTCTTCGCGATGTTCAGGCTATAAATTAGAATTTGGAAACTTTAGATAATAACGTTAATAGCATGTTTGACAAATTCAATTCTGATTTAATGAAAATAGTTGATAACCATATCCCTTTAAAGCAATTGAGTAGGAAAACTATTAAAAATATGGCTAAACCCTGGATAACAACAGGAATCAGAGCTTCATTAAAGATAAAGAATATTTTTTATAAACGATATATAAATACAAGGTCCCCGTATTCTTTTTCAAAATTCAAATTATATAGAAATAGACTAAATCGATTGATCAAAATAAGCAAAAGAGACTACTATAATAATTACTTTACTATAAATAATTATAATAAAAACATGAAGAATATATGGAGAGGAATTAAACAAATTATAAGTACTAAACCGAGGGTTGGCGGTGGTATACCATCTCAAATTATGGAGGAAGGATCTGTGTTGAGTGATAGTACATCGATTGCACAATCATTCAATACATTTTTTGCTAATGTAGGAAATAATCTGGCTGTATCTGTACCCTATGAAGGTGGGTCCCCAATATCGTATATGCCGCCAAGGCAAATGAATAGTATATTTCTCTATCCGATAACCTCTGACGAAATTGAAATAGAAATTAATAAACTAAACTCTTCAAAAGCCGCTGGTCCTTTTAGTATGCCGGTAAATATTTTAAAACTAATTAAGGGAATTATTTGCAAACCTCTAGAAATTTTATTTAATAGCTCTTTGCTAACTGGTTGTGTCCCGGATTGCTTTAAAATGTCTAGAGTAATTCCTGTACACAAAAAAGGTTCAACCATGCATTGTAATAATTATCGTCCGATTTCTTTGCTATCAATTTTCAATAAATTGTTAGAAAAACTTGTTTTTAACAGAATCAGTTGTTTCATTGATAAACACAATATCGTATACAATAAGCAATTCGGCTTTCGTGCAAAACATTCTACATTACATGCAATACTTTCGATTACTGATCAGATACAAACAGCTGTTGAAAATGGTTACTACTTGTGTGGTATTTTCTTAGATTTATCTAAGGCCTTTGATACTTATTTATATAATAGAAAACAATTTGTTTCAATAGGAGGTGTCTCATCACGATTACTAGATGTTACCTGTGGGGTGCCACAAGGTTCTGTTCTTGGCCCTCTACTTTTTCTTTTATTTATTAATGATATGAAAAACACTACTAGTGATCTTGATATTCACCTTTTTGCTGATGACTCAAATCTCTTCTGCTCCGATAAGAGTTTGTCAAGGCTGGAAACAAGGGTTAACGCAGAAGTTTATCGTTGGCTTTGTGCTAATAAGTTGTCCTTAAATATTGAAAAATTAAACTATATCATATTTCACTCCGTCCAGAGAAAGCTTAACTACGAAATTAAAGTCTTCTTAAATAATCAAATGCTTAAACGAAAATATTTTACCACTTACTTGGGTGTAGCAATTGACTGTCATTTAAATTGGAAATCGCATGTGTCAAATATATCGAAAAAGGTTAAACGCAATATAGGTGCAATATCCAAAATAAGGCATTTTGTTAATATTGATGTACTCATGAACCTTTATTATTCCCTTATTTACCCATTTCTAACGTATGCACTAGTGGTTTGGGGAAACACCTATGCTTCATCCATCGATCATTTGCTTATTTTGCAGAAAAAATAGTTAGATTAATGACCTTTTCAAATTTTTATGACCATACAGATCCTTTATTTATAAAATTAAATATATTCAAGATGCATGATCTTGTCTTCTATTGGAATGCAGCATTTATGCATGATTTCTATAATGGAAACTTGCCAGAAATATTTCATACTTTTTTTACTTCTGTAAAAGAAAAACATAATCATAATACCAGATTTGCTTCAAGACTGACTTATTCTATTCCAAAGATAAGAACAAATTATGGGAAATTTAATATACGCTTTTCGGGCGTAAAGGTATGGAATTAAATTGATGATGAAATAAAGAAACTTAAACCATCAAAATTCAAAGCTGAAGTTAGAAAATTCCTACTGCAAAAATACAAGGAATGATTGTCAGAACTAACAAAACAAAATTAAAAATACAAATTAATAATTACATGCAATTATATTTGAACAAAATTTTCTTTTTTTCTCTTCCTTTTGTTTTTTCTCTTTTTTTGAATAGCTATAAGAAAGGTACTAGTAATAGTGAATTACTTATTTATATATGAACAATTTTTGACCTTCAAGTTATACTTCTGTGCTTTAAAAATTAAAATTAATTGGAAATGGAAATATATTTATTTATTAAGCTAGCTGCCTCGTCTAACCTAATGGTTACTGCTGCTAGCTTGCACCCAAATCAGGATCCAAATATTTAATGTAATAACCCAATTGAAATAATGGTGCTAAATAAAATTGATTGATTGATTGATTGATTGATGATCAACATAAATTATGCTGGTTTGCGAACTTATTTTTAAACATTTGGATTTTATAGGCATTATGCGGAAAAAAGTACCAAAAATATAGAATGTTAGTTTTTGTTAATCCTGATTATTTTTAAGAATTTTTAAAAAAATATACATTTTTTGTTTTTAGACGTCAATTAAGACTAAAACTAATATATATAATCACAAAAATAAAGTTTATAGCATATTTCCTTCAAATTTTATATAAGAAATAAATAAGACTGGTATTCTGTGGTACCATGGTATTCTGTGGTACATAAACCTGTAGGTCAAAAGTGTTATGGGTCAAAAGTGACAGCGACATTTATTACAATAAAACAAGCGACAAAGCAGCTACAAAATGAGTGACAAGCGACCTAGGTTACACCCTTGGTGGGCCTCTTTAAATGCATGTCACAGTGGTCATAGTACTGCAGACTGAAAGATATAATTATTGTTTTTGCCTAGAATTAATAGCCCAGGGTTATAATGGCTATTTACACTTCATAAAAAGAAGTAGATTAAAAAGTTCATCAATGGTTGCAGGCACTGTGTGACTGTGTCTATTATATATGGTGCATCATGGGTTTACACTCATGGAAATTTTATGGATTTTTTGAAGTGCATTGGAACTCTTTGTGGAACTGGTAACATATATAATGATGGAAATTCTATAAGAATTTCAGTATCCAGAAAATATTGTAAATTGTACTAAAATATGCATTAAAAGTCCAATTAATCCGTTGCTATGGCAACACACGAGTACGAAATTCACTCTAAAATAGCTCATTACTTTGTGTAGTAGGACTATAAGCACGGTGACCCCCAATTTTATTTCGTGCACTATTTTACTTGGAGCATAGACTATAACAATAAGCAAAATATAAAAAAATTCTGTAATGCCATTTTTTGAAAAACCTTAAAAACGCCGAAATGTCGTTATCTGGCATTACAGATTTTTTAATTTTGGGAATATCGCATACTACTATTAGGCCGTGGGCTGTTGTGCAAAAAAGTGCCTAGAAAAGCAATTTCGTGGCACTCTCCTGGGAAATAGATTTTCTGTGGTTTAATTCATAGAACTATAGATTCTTAATTACCACAAAAAGTTCCCAAGCAAAAAACCTGCCCAACACCGAGAAAATGGGTGATCAGTGATTATCCTCTATTAAATTGTATTACAGCAAGAAAATGTAGAATTTTGTTTTCAATTACAACAAAAATGACTTGCATTATCAGAAAGCTTACAAAAACCTACATATAGAAGACATTTAAACAGTTTTTTTATATCTATAATTGTTTTCGAGTTATACGCTGTCAAAGACGCGTTTTTGACCTAGTACCCAGTCTTTATTGCGACGTTTTGGTCCAATTTTCACATTTAAAACAGCAATAAGGAAAGACTATTTGAAAAATCAAAAAAATGTTTAAAAGTCTTATATGCAGTTTTTTGTACGTTTTCCGATGATGCAAGTCATTTTTATTGTAATTGAATACAGAATTTGCCATTTTTTTGCTGTAATACAATTTAATAGAGGATAATTATTGATCACCCATATTCTCACGATTGGGCAAATTTTTTGCTTGGGAACTTTTTTTGGTAGTGATGTACCTATATGCCTTTCAAATAAACCCCAAACCAAGTATTTCCCACATGGGTGTCACGAAGCGAAATAATTTTGGCCTACAGCCGACGGCCTATATATACTGTGAGTGTTCAAAATTTCAACATGGGTCACCGGACAAAATGATGAGATATTGCGCCCTGTTTTTCAAAAATTGGCATTTCTATGAATGACGTGCTTGTAGCAGCTGGGAAATTTGTCTGAGCATGCGCCAGATTAACCAAAATTTCCATTGAAACTTGAAGATTTCCCCGAAGAAATATAGCGAAGACGCTCGCGGTTGTTGTATATTGTTCGAGATATTTTTGAATGCCTGTTTAAACTTTATACTTTTTTGCTTGAGTCAAAGACAAAGTAAAATGTACTCTACGTTTCCAGTGTATAGAATATCTGTTTGAAGAGCAATAGAATATTATAATCCTCACACAAACAAGACTGAATCTGATGCTCGGTATAAAAACGCCACTGTATCGTCGCGAGGACGCGAGCTTGACAGCCTTGTCAAACGCAAAACAAGTACAAATTTTGGTTCAAACAGAAAGAAGTTCAATGTTAATACGACTAGCATATATTCTATTCAAATACGGGCAGTTTAAAATGTATTTGAATTGAATTTTTAAAGCTTTTATCTATTGATATGATAATCAAACTGTGGCGAAAATGCCGGCTTTTGTTGACGCCTTGCGAATGCAAAATAACTCCCCGTAAACAACATATTTCTACAGCAAACTCTCGCTTAGTCTTCAGATGCACTTGTATGTTCGGTTTTACGAGTTAAAAAAGGAAAATATCCAAGAAACACTGGTAAATTATCGTTGTCAAAAAACATTTCAGTGCCGAGGCAGCAGCAAGATCTCAAGGGCAAGTCAAGTTGTCGATTTCATTAATACATTTTTATAAATTTCACAGTACTTCGAATGTTTTCGAACTCTTGCGTCATACAAGAGCAGTAAACGCACGCATTTCAAAGCGAAATAAGATCCATAAGCGGAATTTTTCAACAAAATTTATTGTTAAATTCTGTTTCCTATGTGCCTTGGGCGCAAAAAAATATGATTTTGAATTTGGAGCAATAGGCAAATTTTTTTGTAATTTGACCTGGTATTGCACCCTACCTATGTACTGACTGTGCTGCAAAACTAATCAAATATACTATTTTTAATTTCCCTTCATTGAAAGGATCTAATATTGTGGACCAAACTAAATCTTAATCAGCATATAAGGCTGCAAACAACAGCCAAGTATTAGCTGGGTAGTTTGCAAACTTTAAAAATAATTGTACCTCAAACTTTGACCTCCAAAAGTAAACAAATAGCCAATACTGCAAACATAATCCAAGTTTTGATGACTAAGCGGAATTTTTAAATGTAAAAAAACTTGTTTAAATTACACATTAAACAAAGACAAAACAAAATTTGGTATTAATTTTTTGGAGCAAAAGTCAAGGTTTTTTGCTGTCCGCCCACGCTTCTACACCCCCTCTCCCAGGATCTTCTATCTCAAAAAACAGTTTTCTGCACAAACTATGCTTTTTTCTCGGGAAAATGTTTCTTTTTCTTAAAAAACACTTTATAAACATGGAAACCTCAAATATTTAAATAATTTTCATACCTTTTTGGGATTGCAAAAAGCAAAATCTGATTCATTATCCCACTTTTTAAAATATATATGAGAAAGTTGCTTCGAAATCACTATCACGCAGTAGCATGTTTATTTACCCTCATCATTTTGACTGAATAGAGTTTATCTTTTTAAAAAGCGATTTTTGTTATAGCTCTTGGTTACTGGTTTACGTTTATGTCGATTTTGGTACCCATGAGACCAACAAGTTGCAGTAATCCTCGAATGAAAATGGATATTCGAAGAGCATAAAAGCCAACTCCTAGCCATGTAACTTTATCGCCTGAATTTTGAATCATTCCACAAACTAAAATGCTGATAATGTAGATGCTTTCCATACTTGAGATGTTAGTGAAGTTTTTCCTACAATTTAATTTCCTTGATCGTCGTCTTAAAAATGCAAAGTCATCAGTAGAAATTTCACTCGTCTTGTTTTTTCAAATTTTCGAATTTTTGTAAAATATCACGTGCGCCAGCAATTTCTCTGCAAAGCGGCAGCAAATTTTCCAGCTGCTCGTGCTTGTACAATGACGTACAATGGCGCGTGATGCCGTGGGCGAGTCACGGAGTCAGGTCATATCAGTGAACTCTACCCCTGGATCATATATGTACACATTTCGTTAATATTCACGTGGATACGAATGGGTCACGCGAGTTTGTTCAGATGGCATTGATAGCGTTTTGTTTTATTCACGATTCTTGACCATAAGGGACTTTGTGTGGATTAATATGTCGAGCTACCTTAAGTTGGAATGAAATAGACCTATTATTCTCTTTTACCCAATGGTCTTGTTTCCTTGTTAACTATTTTAGCATGTCAGGGGCAGATAAGATTATATTCCCATGTTTTCCTGGATGAATTTGTTTCTTGCTGTTCTTAGGCTCTATAACAAAGTAAGTTTCAACCCTACTAAGCACAAAACACGAGTAAGTATTTGACACGAAAACGAGGCCATTGAGTGAAAGAGAATAATCGGTAAGGTCTATTGTGAGCGGTCAAGTAGAACTGATTTATTCGGATCTCTCTAACACAATGCGCACCGTTAGTGACCCCGCCGGGTCGGTAGATGATCCGTGTTTGCCACGTATTTTTCAAATATCATTTATACGTGGATCCGCAATGTGCAAACTTGTCTTAGGGGCTGATTACATGGGGAGTTTTCAGCCCGGGCTGAATTTCAACCCGGTTAACCAAGCTGAAATTGTTTCACGATATTACATGGCAAAGTTCATCTCGGAGTGAGTTAGAATTTGTGTGCATATACCGGAGTGAAGTCTCAAACGATCAAATCTCAAAATGGAGCTATTCGCTTCTTCGAAGAATTTAGAAAGTTATTATTCTTGTCTATTATTATGGAGAGTTTTCAGCCCGGTTAACCGAGCTGAAATAGCATCACGATTACATGGGCAATTTGAACCCGGGCTGAGTTTTAGTCAGAGCTTTATTTATCCCTTGTAGTAAACAAACCTGCATGGGCTGAAATGTCATCCCGGGCTGAAATCGTACGATATCACGAAAGGCAATATTCCGCTTGTTTGAGCATTTAAAACGCCGATTTGTCGACTATTTGACTTGTGTAAGACTGTGATTGCATATAAAGTATTAAAGATGAGACGAAACGCGAAATATAAAGCCATTTAAACGATTGTTTTTTAGCCCGGGCTGAAATTATTTGCGATTACATGGGATATTTCATCCCGGTTGACAGGGCTGAAAATTTCATCCCGGGTTGAAATTTTTTCCATGTAATCGTAAAATTCATTTTATATTGAATTTATAGGGGCCCCGGGCTGAAATTTCATCCCCGGCTGAAAACCTCCATGTAATCGGCCCCTTAAACGCTGTCGCTGTTTTTTTCAACCCGGGTTGAAATTTTCCGTCGATTATATGACGATTTTCAGCCCGGTCACAGAGTAGAGACATACAGAGACGTAACTGACCGTTGTAAACACTGCGGAAGCTTACGTTTTCATGTACCCACTTTTTTTCAGGCGACCGGACGAAAAATGATCAACTGCGCGTGCTCAACAAGTTTAAAGTGAGCAGTGAAATCAATCGGCATGTAGTAAAACACTGACTACCGGAACACCGGAACACCACCGGAACACCGGAACACTACCATTTTGTTTGGGGTTAGGGTTAGGATTAGGGTTTGGGGTTAGGATTAGGGTTAGGGTTGGGGGTTAGGGTTGGGGGTTAGGGTTGGGGTTAGGGTTAGGGTTAGGTGGTGTTCCGGTGGTGTTCCGGTGTTCCGGTAGTCAGTGTTTTACTACATGCCAAATCAATCTGTTTACCTGGAACACAGAGTAGAGACATACAGAGACGTAACTAGTGTACCCACTTTTTTTGTGCGCATGCTCGGCAAGTTACTAGATGCATGCATCTGATTGGATGACGACCTGATGACGACTCACTTTAAACTTGCTGAGCACGCGCAGTTGATCATTTTTCGCCCGGTCGCCTGAAAAAATGTGGGTACATGATACCATAATCTTCCGCAGTGTTTACAACGGTCAGTTACGCCTCTGTATGTCTTATCTACTCTGTGCCTGGAACGATAACATTCAGTTATTTGGCAGTTGAAAAGTGAAGCCTCGCGTGAGCAACGCGTGAGCAGTGGCGTCAGCCCTCCACGCCATTTCCACGCCATATAGTACGTCAGTTTCAGTCCCTTTATACGCCATCACCGCGCGGTCTGATCGCCACGCCATATAGTACGTCAGTTTCAGTCCCCCTTATACGCCATCACCGCGCGGTCTATCACGAATCAGCCCGCTCCAAGGGGGGGGGGGGGTAATTTCCAAGCAGGCCAGCAATAGATAGGCTGGAAGTATATAAAAACATATCAACAGATGAAACATGCATGAGATGAGAGTTTGTTAGTTTGTGCTTTTTACTTACTGTTGGCATATTACAACAATAGCTAAATACCTGTTTAAAACCAGGTTTTATATCAATTTAATATTTTGATCTTGAATATATTTCACTAGCTAGCAACAATTAAATCAATCGCCTACCTGCTCTTGAACAGATGTCAAAGTAAAATGAGAATCGCCCAAGAAGGCTAAAGCTTTACTGTAGCAAGTGCATTCTTTCATCTTTCCACATCTGTATATTGTTGGTGTATACTTCATGCAAACCTTGTAAAAGATCCCTTGTTGGTTTTGAGAAGAATGAAAAAGAAAATTGACATGGCGAAAAGAGTTTCAACAGGGTATTAGGGAGTATATTTGCATGAATACGTTTTGTATCTGTAGCTATGCACCTCGTCGGCTATCAGCATATGTAGTACGTTGGAGCTTATGCCTATGGTGCGAAATTCGAAACAATAAAAAGTTTTCGTTACAAGATCAAATGAAATATTTCAGACCCTTTTATTTAAAGACTTCATAGTTTCCACGGCCTTTTTAACTTTAACTATATAACTTGGGGTGCGGGGGGCGCAATTGCCCCTCCCCACGTATCAAACCAAAAGGATGATATGCTTTAGACCCCCCTCCCCGGTCACAGTGATTCTGCCTCTGCCCAGAATTGCAGACAAGGCGTTCCTGTGACCCCATATATATATATATATATATATATATATATATATATATATATATTATATATAAACATATATATATATATATATATATATATATATATATATATATATATAGCATATATATATATATATATATATATATATATATATATATATATATATATATATATATATATATATATATATATATATATATATATATATATGTTTAATGTTTTTGGAGGGCCGTAACTTGGGTATTACGGCTGGGGGAGGGGTTGCGCTTGTCTGCCCGACCGAAAGGGCGTGGCGGAAGTCGTGCCGACGGACGTATCAGTCGCTAATTAAAATTGTTGGCGAGCGCGGGGGAGACATGTTGATGATGATGATGATAAACTTTATTTAAAAATCACACGCTAGTTTCGTCAACTTTCGCTGATTTCCACGAGGGGCGTGTCAATTACATTATAAATAGTAGCAAACATTAAAAATGAACATATTTACAATAGTCAACTTAATATTATACCATAATAATTATATTTACATTATATTATGAGAAATTGTGAGCACTAATTCGACTTTTAAATATTGGCAAGGTATAGCCGAATCACGCAAATCTTCAGGTAAGGAATTCCACAATTTCGCCCCATCGTAAGAAAAACTTTTCTTAATATTTTCAGTCCTGGGAAAAGGGATTTGCAGTGATGTAGAGGAACCCCTAAGCTCGTAATCTGTGACATCACTTTTACGCATAAAAAGATTAACAAGTGCATTTGGGGCCAAATCATTTAAAACTTTGTACATTTGTACTGCTTTAGACTTAGCTCGTTGAGACTCAAGAGTTTCCCACCCTAAGGCAGTAATTGCTTCTAATCCAGGGGTATCATTTGTCATACCCATTACTCTTCTCGCCGCTCTATTCTGCAGTTTTTGAAGTCGAGTTGAAAGGCCAATGCCCAAGGTATCCCATACCTCACTGCAATAATCGAAATGAGGGCGAACTAAAGCATTGTAGATAGAGATCAAGGTTTCCCTATCGACAAAGTCACGTATTCTTCTTAAAGCTCCTACACCGGAAGTAACCTTCTTGGCCACGCTTTCAACATGCTTGTTCCAAGACAATTTTTCATCAATTTGAACCCCAAGTAATCTACTATGATGAACTTGCTTAATTTTGTCTTGATCTATTTTTATATTTGGTTGATTAGTAAGGTTCTTTAATTAATGTATGATTTGAACCAATAAGTATAAATTCGGTTTTTGAAGCATTGAGACTCAGTTTGTTGGCTAAAAGCCAGGTATGTACACTAAGGAGATCATTATTCATGGCCAACTCAACTTCCTCTATTGACTCACCAGCTACCGTAAGATTGGTGTCATCGGCAAACAGCCGAGGGGCAGCTTCATGAAGACATTCTGGAAGATCATTTATATATAAGAGGAAGAGAAGTGGACCAAGGATGGATCCCTGCGGAATACCGCATGTGGCATGCCGCTCAGATGACATTACGTGTCCCAGTTGGCATTTCTGTTTGCGATCAGACAAGTATGATTGTATCATGGTTAAGGCACTACCATTGATACCGTATAGCTCAAGTTTTCGCACCAAAATATCATGGTTTACAGTATCAAAGGCCTTTTTTAAATCTAATAATACAACCAAATTAAACATTTTGCGGTCCAAAGTAACGTACCAACTGTTCGTGCAATCCAAAAGAGCCGAAGCAGTTGAATGAGATTTGCGGAAACCAAATTGGTGTTCAGACAGGATCGAATTGTAGTTAAGGTATTCATAGATCTGATTATACATAATTCTTTCCATAACTTTACTTATTTCAGGTAAGATTGAGATTGGCCTATAGTTTTCTGGGAGATCTCGTGGACCCTTTTTATGAAGTGGTAGAAGTCTAGCAGCTTTCCATTCATATGGAAACAGCTTGTTATGATAGCATGATTAAAGATGTGTGTGAGTGATAAGGCAATAGTAGGGGCTGCAGCTTTTAAAATCTTTCCAGATATTTTATCAAGACCAGTTGCTTTCGAATTGGATAAACCACTGAGAAGCTTGACTACTTTAGTATGAGAAACTAACTTAAAGCGTGTCATTTTTGATGTAGCTGGTTTGACGAAACGATCAAACGTAATGTCAGTATCATCAATAGAACAAGCTAAGTTAGGGCCAATGTCAGTAAAATATGTATTAAAAGCATTGGCAATTTCTTCAGGTGAGGTAATTTTTGTATCATTAAATTTTAATTCATTAACAACAGTATTACCTGGAGAACGCCTTGCCTCGGCCAGCAATTCATTTTGCGCCGCCATCTTGGATGTTTACTTTCGTATACCACGCATGCGCTGTTAAGACAATCCGTAAGCAAAAGGCTTTCGTTCGCCGCACACGGAAAGATTTTGGCACGCGAGGCAGAAATTATCAAACATGTTTGATATTTGGCGTAAGTGGCACGAATGACAAAAGTTGTTCGTAAATCGCCCGCACACGAGAGCTATCTCCTTACGCCAATGGCCACGAATGAAATTTGGCTAAGCACATAGCTCCAGTGTGCGCCGGCCTTAACGTGCTGTCAACCAGCAGCTCATTCACATTGTTGGATTTGTTATTCTTTCCCAATCATGAATTAATTAATTTCCAAGTCTTTTTAGGGTCATTCATTACAGAGCAATCAGTGATTTTATCATGAAAATATTTTGATTTTACATTTCGCATTTCAACATTCACTTTATTCAGCAGAAATTGAAAACTTTCCCAATGTGGCTGTGAGGAATGTTTTATTGCATATTTTTTATAATAGTCTCTGTTTCTCATCATACATTTAATTTCCGGAGTATCCATGGGACCGAGTTCCCCTTTACTCGCTTATGTCGAATCGGCGCATGTATATTTAATATCTCATTAAAGAAAGATTTCCATCCCTCCAGCATTCGTTGGGATTATTATATTGATTAATTACATGCCAAGGCATTCTGGCTAAATCCCCAATAAAATATTCAGCATTAAAATGTTTATAATCCCTAACTTCTTTCACATTAGGTTTAAGTTTAGGAAGGGTGAACTTCCTGACCACATAAATCAAACTATGGTCAGACATCCCCAGATCTATTACACCAGACGTCGAAATGTTTTCTTTAGCATTAGTTAAGACCAAATAAATCAAGGTCGCCGAGGTGTTGGTCTCTCTTGTAGGTTTATTAATTAATTGGTCAAGTTGATAAAGAGAACACAAAAAGTTTAATTGTCGTGTATGGGCATCTGGTGAGGTTTTCATAACATCGCAGTTAATATCACCAATTATAATCAATTCCTTATTTTTAGACTCGCATTTTTGAAAAAATACATCACAATCATTAAATAAGCTCAAGTTTGACTTCGGAGGCCTATACCATGTGCAGACAAAAAGCGACTTGCTAAAGGGGCGAGTAATTTCAGTACACAGCATCTCAATACGATCGGGCACCAAGTCATTCCTATCCAAATAGGATAGGTTGTCTCTGATATACAACACCACACCGCCTCCTGCCCTATTACGTTCCTTTCTTATCAAGTTAAAACCAGGGATACTTATTTCCCCATCCATTACAGAATCATCTATTTTGGATTCATTAATAGCAAAAATATCGAAGGGAAATTTAAATAACAGATGCCTAATTTCCTCAATGTGTTTCAATAAGCTATTGACATTTATACTAGCAATTTTTAGGCCTTTTAATCTAGCGACGCAATGCAATGAAGAATCAAACTCACCCATTGTTGGACCACGGCATGCTTTACCTGAATTGTCATTCCCAACATCTAACGGCGAGGTTTCTTGTATAGTGGAATTGTCGTTGGTTGGGTTGTTAGCTGGGTTAGTAGTTGTCCCAGCTGATGTATTGAGTTTAAAAAACCCGTTTGCAGCTTCGCTCGTTTTCCCAATGGCCTAATAAATTTTATAAAATTATTGGCTAAATAAGCCGATCCCTTTGCGTTCAAATGTAGTTTGCTGCCGTTGAGGCATGTTCAATCAATACGCGAATTGTCAATAAAAACAAAGTCATCATTGTTAGCCATCTCCTTTAACTTTCCATTGACTGCAGATAACTTTGCCGACACATTGATATCATCTCTATGTATAATGCTGGAGATGCCAATCTTTGAATTTTGAAATTTTCTGCGAGTCTTCAAAGCCAGCTTTTGTATTTTTCGAACACATGAGTCTACGCTTTCGGATGATAGATTATTCGTACCTACATGAATAATTACATATGATAGTTCATCGTTCATTTGTATATTGTCTATTTCATCATGTATTTCTTCGACTCTTTTACCTGGAAACGACCGCTTATAGACTGTCTTTTTGGAGAGTTTTCGGGGGTCTATGTGCTTAATTATGGAGTCTCCAATAATCAAAACTGATTTCGGTTTATCGCTCGACTTATCGACGTCTTGTGTTGATGTTGATGTTTGACCTTGTCCACTGGCTTGGCTCTGGATAGCTTCGACAGGCTCTTCTACTTCAATAGCTTGCGATCCTTGCCCACTGGCTTGCCTCTGAATGGCTTCGACAGTCTCTTCGATAACTTGCGGTCCAGATATCGCTAGTGTAGAATATCTATTTTGGGTTGGAATATCCGGATAGGCTCTACTCAGTTGTTGACAACGTTGACAGTCGTCA
>CACRXK020002643.1:0-18019 GCA_902702795.2 Paramuricea clavata
CCAAAGATTAAGTATATAAAGATGGCCGACTCGCGGAAAATCCTGTCCCCACTTTTTCACTGCGCATGCGTGAGAGTCTGGTAAGCGCCGAACTAAATTTTTGTATTGAAGTTAATGGAGAAATGTCGAATTTTCGCAATAAAACAGCGATTTTAAAAACATCTGCCGTCCGATCTTTATTTTGAGGACAAAATTTGAAAGAATATGTCAAGCTGCGTCTGTTGAACAGTAGATTATTACACGAATATGTTTAAAATGAACGAAAATTTGGATAAATGACCTCCGAAGGAGTGAGATCTTATACTGTCAACAAGTCAGGTGAGATTCTTTTCATTTCTTGATCATTTTTCGATAGTGTTTTGTGAAATTTCGTACCTTAGACAACGGATGCATATAGGACTATTGCTAACTGACACTAAAAATATGTTTGGGATGCGTACAACCAGAGTTTTTATATATATACCAAGACAATTTACTGCAGAGTTTGATTGTTCTATTAATATAAATTATAAAGACCCCACAGTCTGAAACTGAATCTTGCAGTACCTTTAAAGTATTTCTAATGTCTTGATGATTTTAGTTTATTATAATGTCAAGTGCTATTTGTATGCGTTGCTGGATAGTTCTAAGAAATAAAGAATTTAGACATGAAAACTCATTGAGCCTGTATCACAGTATCAGAGACCTGAACTTGATAAACATGAAAACCTATTCTATAGACACTACCCGAATTTTCCTCTGGCAATGTATAAACTACCCATTTAACAATGAATAACATTGTCTGCCTCGATTTCAAGTGATTGTTTTGTGTGCACTCAAGCAAACTCGATCCTTGTGCCTGCCTTTCATTAATAATAAATAAAATACTGTACTCAGTACAGTAGGTGGTGGATTTTGTTATAGTTAACCTTTTTTAAGCACTTAATCTTATAAAATGTAAACAATACTTTTAATTAATATATACAGACACACTTGTAGCATGATTGTAAGTATAATTTGTCCCCTCTTTTAGGACATAAATTTACTAGTGTATATATACATATATAACATTCATTTAAAAAAATAATCGTCATTGTCATTGATTATTAACATTGATTATTAACATTGATTATTAACATTGATTATTAACATTGATTATTAACATTGATTATTAACATTGATTATTAACTTTGCATTATCATTTGTTGAAATTACTATTCATTATTTCATATCACAACAATTTAGGTATTTACACAACATATGCTGTATAAATATTAAATACAATATAGTTACCAACATAGACGGATTTTCATATTTTTTACTGGAGTGGTGCCAGAAATTTTAGGGGGGTGAGCCGCGAGCAGGTGAATGAAGCAACACAAAGTGTCACCAAACCCCAGTAAGGTCTATATTCTAGGGATCGGATGGAGCACTATAGCCACGAGTGGGAGTCTAGAGAGAAGAAAGCAAAGTATCCCTGGAAAATGTGAAAAAAATCATGATTTCTAGCTTCGAAAAAACGTTTTTTGAAGTTGTCATATCAATGGATTTGGCCTGTCCGATTGTCTGTTGAGATTTGAGTTAAATGAACCTGTAAAAGTGTAAACCCAATAGGCCAATACACAATATGCTTACTTTTATAAAATCATTGACATTGTGTCGTTTGAATCCGAGTACAATTTATGATGCAACTCCGATGTAAATAATATTTGGGACGTAAAGATTAAATCTAGGCAAGACTATTTATAATAACGTTCATAAAATTTCCAAAAGTTCCTTGCAAGCAAGCTATTTGCATGACAAGGCACTGCAAACTCTATTCAGGGGAGATAATATAGTTTCAAAACTTTACAATTGGTCCAATAAACCAGTGAATGCAAGTGAGGAGCAATTAGTTTCAGAGTATTGCACTGTCTTTTTCTGTTCGAGTGTACTCCTATGTTTATTTTGTATCATCAACACTCTGCACGTTGGAGTGGACTATTTAATTATTTTTTATTATGCCGAATATTGGGGGGAGGGTGGAAATTTTTTGGAGGGTGGACATTTTGTTTGGGGGGGTTATAGCTAATATTTGGGGGGGGGGGGGTAGCACCCCCCTGCAGTCCCCTACAAAATCCGTCTATGGTTACCAAATCACAAATGATTCATCTTAAGATATTTTCTGTTTTTTTGCTTTTTGTTACCAGCTCCCGATTCAGGAATTTCAACGCGTAGTGTCTTCGCATTTTTACAAAAAGTTCCAGTAAATATGTCACAGGAAAGTTGCTGCAACGAGCTTCAAATGTTGGCAAGGACTCTGTAAAATGACTCTTTATCTTTCTTTGATGCACACAACTGGAGAATTGTTCCACAAAAAGTGTCTCGATACTCTTAATATATTTGACAAAAGTGTCAACAGGAACAACTAAACTTCCAAAGGAGGATTCATCATATGATTTAAAAAAGCAAAATAGCTGATTGCTCTCGGTAAGTGCAACTACTTTTAGATTTTCTTTGCAGTATGAACAGTTGTGCTTGTCAAAGCACTTCCGCAGGAGATATCCAGACACATAAGTAATGGCATTCATACTGGCCAGGTTTTCCTCCATTGCTGTTGACTTATAGTCAGAATCATTTTCTGTAGATGTTTGTGTTGTAGAAGTTGGAGATGTAGGTTTGCCAATGGACTTTAAATTCTTGGATGATGCGAGAATTACATCAAAATCGGGTGCACAGTTGCCGGTGGACATTGGTGATAGGTAGTTGTCGAAAAACAGCTTTCGAAATGCTCGAGTGAACTGGAAAGGTGTGGGGCTGTCGTTATTGCCTCCTTGCTGACGAATGGTTCCAAAGAAATTTTCTAAAGGATCTTGATTTAAGCGTCGAGTCAGGAGAAACTTCATTGAACATTCATTATGAAGATGGCTCCACAACAGATTCACTCCATTTAGCGTCATCCGGAGTCCATTCAAGCAACGGAGTTGGTTGGTCTTGTCTTCTTTAGTGCTTCGTTTAATGACTTTGATGGTAGGAATGAATTTTAGCATCTCATCCAGAAAGGCGTGATGAGGAGAATCTTCAGTAATTGGCTTCTTAAATGTTTTTGTAGTATTGAAAGAAGAACTGTTGAGACAATCGAAAATGTTGTCCAACTTCGAAAGCAACTCAGCTGTTCCAAGAGCCACTGCAGGTAAAAGACCAAGCGAGACATACGTCATAATGGAAGACGCCACAGTGTTGCTAAGGATTTGCGTTGCATACTTCACTTTCATTTTCTGAAAACCGTTTGGGTTTATGTGCTTCTTTGTTAATTTAGGGCAGCAACGAATTGATTGTTTGGAATCCTGTTGCTATACTGATTCGATGTCTCTCCATGAAGCAATTTTTTCTCCGAAATGAAAATCATAATTCATCAGGTTGTTTCGAATTGCTTTGATCAGGTGAGGAGGGTCATACAGGTATACTAGCTTTCTTCCCTTGTAGGTGAACCAGGGTTGGTTTGGTGTTATGTTAAGTTCACGAACAAGCTTCTGGAAGTTTGATCCTAAATCAGAGATGATTCCTTTCACATTTAAACCAATTGATGTAACCTCGTCTATCGTGTCAAAAAGCGTGCTCTTTATCTTCTCACTTGGGCATGCCTCATGGACCAGAAGGTACCCCAATGGCTGTTTCCAATTCTCCGTTATTCCTCGTGCCATAAATACCAATGCTGAATTTGCTACCTCTCCAATACGATCTCCATTTCCAAAATCCACCACACCAGTCACTTCATCTTTTAATTGATCGTACTGTAGGTTTGCCTTCAGGGAGAGCTCATCCATAGTAATAATGCACATCTTACTTGCTTCACTCATGACATCGACTTTGGTCTTTATCGCTGCCTTTGCTTCCTTTGTTAATCCTGATGAGGTCGGTAGCCCTGAAATCCACTTTGTCAGGGTACTTCGAGTGGGAAGACGAAAAAATTTGGCAACCAATCTGTAGGCTTTACCACTTACATGAAAAAGGGAAAGAGCAAAGGCTTTCATCTCTTTTGAATATCGTTGGCCTTTCTTCTTCTTCTTGTGGAGGGTAATTTGCATGGAAATAAAGGTGACAATGGATTCAGGGAGCATGGTTTTCAGTGCTTTTATGGCTGTGTCTTGATCAACTTTTGGCTTTTTCTTTTTCGCGTTCAATGCATGGCGTAGACGTTGAATCTGCTTCTTCTGTTGCTCTATTTTCCTTTTGTATTTTTTTTCCTTTTCTTGTTTTCCAGCTTTTTTTCTAGTACCACAAGCATTGGAAGCTGATCCAGTATCTGTTAATTGTGTTTGAAGAAAACTGTTACTCAAATGCATTAGCATAGATAAATTTTAATTGTTTAGTTAGTTCTTGGGTTCAACCAGTCAGTTGAATAGGTAAGGGGCCATTCACAAAGGATGTCCGGCCAAGTTATGGATTTCAGACCCCCCTTAAGTCTGAATTAGTGACCCTCCATTGACATCCGCCATTCTCGTAAAACCATAACCTTTAGATGTCAAGAGTAAAACCTTTTTACTTTAGAACTTTTTTATAATCTATAAATGGCTTGAAGGAAAGAATTAGAATGCTAATTTCACAATGGAAGAGAATTCAAAACGCTAGAGGAAAAGAATTTGTTTTGAATTTTTGGGTTTCGGACGACTGATTGCTAAAAATCCTCCCCCCATGTTCCGAGTTGTCCCCCCCCCCCCCCCCCTCGGCTCAGACATCCTTTGTGAATGGCCCCTAAGCCAGAATTATGGGACTGAAATTTAAACATCACCAGCAACCTAAACCATGCATGCCCCCTGTCAAATTTATGAAACCCAAGCATACTGGCATTTTTCACCTTTGTTGAAGCTTGCATCGTCTGATTTGTTTGTTTCAGTACATGGTCTGTTTCTATCTGTAGAAAATACATATATAACCAAATTGATATAATAAGGGTGTTTTAAAAAACAGGGGTGAATCCAGAAAGGTGTTTCTAGGGGGGTGCTGGGTGAGCAGCCAAGTGTTTTTTTATAATTCTTTAGGTGGTGGTGAGAGAGCATTCAAATGAATTTGCTTCCTAACGATTCAAGCGCCGAAGGCACAAGCTTCTTGGGGAGTGAAAATTTTGAAAATTAGAACCCTAGAAATGCCATTTCCTGCAATATGGACATTGAATTAAAAGCTTCAGTTTGACTTCAAAAAACGAAAAACCTTGGAAATTATCCCATATTTCTGAATTTGATTTTCTTGCACCCCTGTTGACAAGGCCTACAGGGGTGTGCACCCCTGTGCTGCTGTGCACCTCCCTATAAATCCACCCCTGTTAAAAAATCTGCAACCCTTGGAATAAGATGTTTTTAGAATTTGTATGAATCAGCACTAATTGACCATTTGCGTAATAGACTAAATTTTGATCTCAACAAAAATTTCATTATAGCTTGAAAGAGCATCACAAAATTAGTAATATTCCAAATGTTGTAAAATACGGAAAATATAGCCTTGCGAAATTTGCAATTTTTAGTCATTTTAGATTACAAACCGGAAATTGACAGCCTCGAAGGGTTTGGGGCTGTCAATTTCCCGTTTGTAATCTAAAATGACTGAAAATTGCAAATTTCGCAAGGCTATATTTTCCGCATTTTACAACATTTTGCAACGAAACTTTGGAATATTACTAATTTTGTGATGCTCCTTCAAGCTGTGATGAAATTTTTGTCTAGACTTGTTTAGTTCAAAATTTAGTCTATTACGCAAATGGTCAATTGATAATTCCTATTGTGTCACTTTCTTTTGGGATACCCTGTACAATTAACTTGGACAATTAGAGCGTATACTGTACATAATGGCAATTGGACGCTAATTTAGTAGTGGCTGTTATACACTTGCATTCCAGGATTGCAGTTTTTTTAAACACCTGAAAACTAAAGTTGTAGAAACATACCCTGACTTGCATGTGATTTCTCTTGTCTTTTGGTGTTAACGTGGTTTGAGGAAATGGGTTCTAATGAAAAGTAGAAAAAGTAGTTTTAACAGAATTTTTTTTTTTAAATATAAGTATCATCGGTATACACGATTACATGTGATGCAAATGCAGAATGCATGTAAATATATCGAAATGTTTCGTACCCTTTTCATGATCAGGTTCTAAGTCCATGCTGTCTATCATCTCATTCTCCGCATACAATGGTGTCTGATTAATATTATCATCACAAGCAACTTTAAAATTAGACGCAAGAAAATTGTTACTTTATGTTAAAGTTCTAAAAAATATTACAACATAAACTTGTTGCAAAGCAGACGTCTGCATATTTAATTAATGTAAACTTCACCTTGAGCATTGCGTTGATTTGATAGTTCTTGTTGGTTTACTCGTCTTTTTTTCTTGGCTGCAGAGATAGGGAACAGAAACTTTTGAAATTTTGTTTGCAGAATAAAAGCTTATTATAGTTGTAAGCTGTATGAAATGGTAACTGACTGCAGTAAAGATTTGTTGTTAAACTTAATATTCTTTCTGTTTGGCTTACATGTTTTGTTTTCAAGCGGTTCTTTTCGGACTAACAGTCTCCTCTTCGTGCCAATTCTTGGTGGTGGATTCGGTATATCGAATAAAGTTGGAACGGCTCCCATAATAAGTTTCTTCTTTGAAGGTTTGAACATTTCATCTTCAAAATGCGCGCTGCATATTCTTATATTATTGTACAAGTATTTTGCATCCTTTTTTAAAAAATCACTTCTCCTGCAGTTTATTG
This sequence comes from Paramuricea clavata, assembly GCA_902702795.2. Taxonomy (NCBI): domain Eukaryota; kingdom Metazoa; phylum Cnidaria; class Anthozoa; order Malacalcyonacea; family Plexauridae; genus Paramuricea; species Paramuricea clavata. The sequence goes on from CACRXK020002643.1 coordinate 6,708, forward strand.
CCCATCTTTTTGACCTTTTAAATAAAAATCACGCTTTTCAAGGGCTGGAAATGGGAAACATACCGTCAATTTATTTTTTCGTTTTGTTATAATAAATTAACTTACCTCGCAGGATCTTTAGGAAAGCGAAAAAAACACAGATATTGATTTTGAGTTTTGTTGTTTTGGCAATTTGGCGCCGAACAGCAACACTTTCCCGGTTGTTTTTTTTTAAACATTTCGTCGTACTTTTTAGAGCCATTCCAGGAGTATGAAAATATTGCTTCTACAATTTATACGTCGAGCAACATTGCGTTTATTTATGAAATTTAATCGACTGAATCGACAAAAACTTTTTCTTTGCAAAATTTTGTGATTTCTCTCGTCAGACACAACTTATTGCTTACGTGATGCTTGCCTTTTATATTTGGATTGCAGGTTAACATTATAGGCTATAAATTTAAACTTGATAAATTTATACTTTTGACAAAAAGAAATAAAACAATGGTGCAAAAAACAGTTTATAGTTGACAATTGTGAAAATCAAGGTCAAAATCATTTATTATATTAAATGTAAAATATTTTAAAAACTAAATATATACATTGAAATTATCAAAAAATATTAGGAATACATGTATAAAACGAGAATAAATTGGAATGAATTATGTTTTTACCTTTGAAAAACTAATTTTGTGTACGTTAGTTTTGATCATTCACTACTGTACACAAATTTTACTATGTTTTTAAACTAAACCAGTGAACAAATATTCACAAAAGACACAAAATATGATGAAATACATGCCAGTAATTTAATTTCCTTTTAAAACCTTAAACTTTGAATGTGCATGTTGTGTTATTACTTATTTAGACTCTTAAACTCAATAAATTGTCTTTGTAGCAAGCACCTTGTCTGTTGTAAATCTGCTCTATGCACTTGTCATCGGAACTCCCTTACCACCCACGCACCCACCCTGGGGAAACATGGGGCATAGGTGGGAGATGTAGTTTGAGGACAAGATTAGGCATGATTACATGTGGGCTACCCATAATCCTATGGGTAGCCTAGATTACTATTGTCGAATGGACGACTGGTGTTTTTGCACAAGAAGCCATGTTAGTGTTTAAAGTTATTCATCATATACTACTTTAAATATTCTATGTTTGAAACTTTTACTAAATGTGTTATTCTAGAAGTGGCTTTGGCCTGTTTTGCTTGCCAATATGTGGGGGGCTTTTTATTTCATTAGTTTCTAAAAAAAGTCTATGCCCATGTTTCCCCCGGGGTGAGGGGGGAGGTGTGTTTCCAGTGACAAGTGTATTAGGCACTGTTTCAAAGCTAATTTTACTGAGTGTAATAGTCCAAATAAGCAATAACTCACCATGCTTTGCATGCTAAGAGTTAAAGTTTTATGTCTTTGGGAAGACAACCTTAATTGAATTAGCTATAAATGAACAAAATGTTTAACCCATTAAGCGCCAGCGCTCTCCCCTTGGCGAGCAAAATCGTCTGGCGTTAGACACAGTAAAATAATAAAGTAGGGCGCATCAGGCCGCAATGCGACTCAATGGGTTAAGACTCAATGGGTTAAATAGACACATGGGCAGATAGGCCAGTTAACTCATTAAGTGCCAGCGCTCTGCCCTTGACGAGCAAAATCGTCTAGCGTTAGACAGAGTAAATATTAAAGTAGGGCGCATCAGGGCGCAATGCGACTCAATGGGTTAATAATTACAATAATATTTAATTACTGTTATGGGAACAGTTATCCAGTAACATTTTAATATAATGAGGGATATGCTTTGATACCATTTTCTTCGGTAACAAAAATAATTGCTGTTTCTTGGCAGCTTGAGTGCCATCAGAGAAAGCAGTATCTAACACAACTCTGCATTAGCTACCACAACTCACATTATGTTTGAAGAGATGCACATGTTTACATTTAACAATACTATAAGTTTTGTATACTCTAATAAGGGTTAAGTCAATGTGGAATATACAAAAAAATAATAAAACTCAGAACATCGAAATGTATAGAATATTTGACAGTATTTTTCAAATTTGATAGCTAAGCATTGCACAAAACATTGTTGATCAACAATCCATGGTCATCGCCTTTACCCAGATAGTCAAAGAGCAGATTTGTAGTTCTTTTAACATGGAAAGTCTGTCAACTAAAAAGAGAATAGTTTGGTTATTTGTTGGGTGTATTTTACAGAAATAAAATTGGATGAAACACAGCTGCACACACATAGACAACCAGTGTGTGGTTGTATTTGTTATAAGCAGGGACCGTCAATGGTCAAACAAATAATGTCTATATACAGACTATAAATGCAAGTCATTGGTTAAATACACTGCCTGGCCAACTGATATTGTTATTTAATTAAGCATAGAAATGTATTAATAATTGGTACTTGACTCAATTCAATAAATTCAAATCCCCAAAATTTCAGTTAACAGTATAGTGCTTGGTCTCAAATATATACTTCAGGTCTAAATGCGTTTACTATCTTTGTGTATAACGAAACATTTTGGTACTAGCCTATAAACAAAATAATATTTCTATATATTTGAATATTGTTTGTATTAGTATATTGTTTGTACCCTGTACAGTATATAAAAACTCTGGTTGTACGCATCCCAAACATATTTTTAGTGTCAGTTAGCAATAGTCCTATATGCATCTGTTGTCTAAGGTACGAAATTTCACAAAACACTATCGAAAAATGATCAAGAAATGAAAAGAATCTCACCTGACTTGTTGACAGTATAAGATCTCACTCCTTCGGAAGACGTTTATCCAAATTTTCGTTCGTTTTAGACATATTCGTGTAATAATTTTCCGTTTAACAGACGCAGCTTGACATGTTCTTTCAAATTTTGTCCTCAAAATAAAGATCGGACGGTAGATGTTTTTAAAATCGCTGTTTTATTGTGCAAATTCGGCATTTCGCCATACAATTCAATACAAAAATTTGGTTCGGCGCTTACCAGACGAAACGCGTGGAAACCGCGTGGGCTTTCGAAACGGGGGACACCGAGAACAAAGGAATTTTCCGCGAGTCGGCCATCTTTATACACTTAATCTTTGACGTAGTCAATGAATCTAATTAACGCGCGCGCATCCAAGACAAGAGAAAGGGTTTTTCAGTGGTGGGGCAAATCTGCCAACGGGCTCATTTTCCTTGACATCCACGGATAGTATGCGATACCGAAAGGTGTGAGCCGAGTACACCAGGCACGAGTTAACTAGGGGGATCTGGGGGCATACCCCCAGCAATTTTAAAAGTTTGGGTCTCTGAAATAGCATTTTTTGCATTCTGAGAACACATAATAGGTACGCATTGCGTACATGTGGCTAGCCTAATCAGTCTGCTTAATGCAGCTGGATTTCACATTGTCATAAACATTCATTACAAACATTCATTGTGATACAAAATTAATAATTGCAATAGAATAATGGTCAAAATCAAACAGATGCAGTGCACGTGTATCTTTCTTACAATGCCAACAGCAATCACTCGATTTAAAAGCAATTCCAATGCTTGATAGCAATGATGCAGCCAACAATATTATTGAGTCACACTTTAATAAATATTTTGCTTTAATAAAAGCATATACAGCAACTAATGATGTCAATTTATTGTTTTTCAAAATTTCACTCTACAAAAATATAGTAAGAGGATTGGTAATGCATGTCTAAACAAGCCAGTAATTCGTTAAGATTTCATTGCATAGGTTTCTTGTTACAAATTTATTCTGGTGTCCGGTTTAAAAGCTACTAGCTTTTCTTGAATTGCTGGCATCGCAGATTTCATAAAACCTTTAAATTCAAAGTTCGCAATTAATATAATATTTAATACCAGATTTTTAAACATTTGTTTATTTGTTGTAGAATCTAACAGCATCAGAATTTATAATGACTCATCCAATCGATCATCTCATCACCACTAACAGAGGCGCCGGAATATCGATAATTGGGGGGGGGGGGGAAGATATTCATATATTCGTGTTCTGCCTAATTAATTCTTTTGAAATCGATTGTTTTTACAGTCTGTGAACGTGAATATATGAATATCTGCCACCGTTATTATCGATATTCCGGCGCCTCTGAACACTAAAACTTTTGCCTGATAGTAATTGTACTAATGTACTGACCTGATACTTGTACATTCTGATCTTCCTGTATTATCCAATATAATAACCATGCAGTCACAATAATTATTATCTGCAAATTCTGTGTTGCTTGAAGTACTGTGCTTTTATCTGCAAATTGTTTAAAAAGAACAAAATATTTAAGGCAAATCATAAGATTGAAAATATTACATGTAAAAGATACAGCTATAAATTTAAACAACATTTAACTCTAGCTACAAAAGTATATGAACATGCTACTCAATCGACACTGCTGTTAAATGCTGAAAGAAGCTTCTATGCTTTTGAAAGAATGCATAAAAAGTCGAAACTTGTCGATATGATCTCAGCACAAAGGCTCTGGGTTTGCTTTTTCATATACTCTCACAATTGCAAGGTTCTCAATGTTGTATTGTGATTACACTGACCTTCAGGATTGTAGTCACTGTCGTACTAAGTTTCTGAAGAAAAACGGGGTGTTGGGTTCCTCCCCCAGAAAATCTTTACAGTTTTGAAGCTCCATAAATGCATTTCTGGCATTTTCTAAAGCAACTACGTCCCTGCTGATCTTAGATCAGGTATTATTTATATCTGGACCATATATCCAAAAATAAACTGCATTGGAATCGCTGGGCCGCAGCTTCGATTCACGCCAGGGACTACAGCTGCATTTTTTGCAGCTCTTCCTGGCTTGTTTTAATAAATGTAAATGCATTTCCACAAATCCACTAAATTATTTCCATTTTCACGATCCTTCAACTGTACGTAAACAGACTGAGTTTCCATTGCACTGTGTGAAATTGTGGTAGGAGACAATCAATATCTCAATAATTTCACCCATATTTGTAGTCAGAGCGATATCAGTGCCTACTATAGCAGAAAATAGTCCAGCCTGTTTTCGGTGTTAATTGTAGTTTTATACCTGCAAGTTGATAGGGCAATATTTGCAGCATAATGCCAGCAATGGGCTTGCTTCTTAATTTACCCGCACAATGGTTTATTAAAATTCGAGATCTGTGCAAGGACATTTGATAATAGACAGGATCAAAACACGAGAAAACAATGCATGAAAACACGAGCGCAAAGCGCGAGTGTTCTCACACATTGTTTTCGAGTGTTTGTATATTCCGGTGAGACACGAGCTACACATAAAAACATTCAAACACAACATAAGTTTAAGTTTGCTCACCAACAAATTTTGGTTTTAAAACTTCTTTTTAATGTTAAACTCATCTACTCAATACAGGTCATAGGGTCCTGGCTGTGGGGCAGTAGGCCATTGTTTTTCTTCAGTGGTGGGGCCGAGAAAGAGGCCCAGTGGGACAAATGCCCCACCTGTCCATGGTGAAAAAATGCCTTGTTAAAGATAGCAACGCCACGTACTATATATATGGAGTGGCCTTCCCTCCTGATCTATAGCCTAGTATTTTGCTTCTCGATTTCAATTGACTCTCTCTCTTTGCGAGAGAACTTATGACTGTCAATCGCCAAAATGGTTGCTTCCTCTCATTTTATACTATGGTCGAAAGTGCAAGTATGTTTAGCCACAACAGTTTCACCATCGGTAATGTAAACCAGGCCACATTCACAGGGAATGCGTGCACACCAGGTTTCTGAGATTCATTTACGTTGTCCTTATGTGTGCAAAGAGCTCGAAACAATTTGTTTTCACTGCAATGGTATGCCTTTATACCTGCTTCATTCTTCAAAATCCTCTCGATTTTGCGTGAAGCGGAACCAATGTGTAGACAAGTAGAGGTCTGATATTCAATCTTTTGCTGTACACTTTGTGGTATTTTCATAGCATTACCTATGAAATGCCGGGAATATAACCATTCATTTTTAGAACATCAGACAGTCTCTTAAATGTTCCAATTCATCGTCAATGTTACATACCTCAAGAATTGTTTTCGTTCGGTTGATGAGTGCCTTGTTCATAGAATTTCATAGAGTTCTTTGAGGTAACTAAAATCTGAAAGAAAACTTTTTTGCGATATGACAAGCCTCTTCCACTGGAACATAAGTGAACAAGCTAACTACGTCAAAACTTACCCGAATATCATTCTTATCCAATCTAATTTGTTCCTTTTTTGTTCAAATTATTTAGAATTTTACTACATAATGTTCTGTTTTTCCAACAACTGGCTTCAATATATGATGGTTGTCCAATACTGTCGAACGTATACGGATCGTAAAGATGGTAAAACATTGAACATAATCCGTACGGTCCGTACGAACTGTAACTGTTTGTGAAGATGATTTACGGATCGTGAACCTACTTTGTCAATAGCGATGTTGTGTTGAAGTGAGGGCATAAAATATCGTACGGTCCGTACGAACTGTGAAATGGCTTTACGGGCCGTACGAACCGTACGGTTCGTGAAGATGAGTTTACGGATGGCGAACCTACTTTCTCGATAGCGATGTTGTGTTTAAGTCAGGGCATAAAAGTTTGTCAATCCGTACGGATCATACGGTCCGTACGAACTGTGAAATGGCTTTACGGACCGTACGATCCGTACGGTTCGTGAACATGATCTACGGATCGTGAACCTACTTTGTCGATAGCGATATTGTGTTGAAGTGAGGGCATAATAGTTTGTCGATCCGTACGGATCATACGGTCCGTACGAACTGCGAAATGGCTTTACGGACCGTACGGTTCGTGAACATGATCTACGGATCGTGAACCTACTTTGTCGATAGCGATATTGTGTTGAAGTGAGGGCATAAAAGCTTGTCGATCCGTACGGATCGTACAATCCGTACGTACGAACTGTGAAATGGCTTTACGGACCATACGAACCGTACGGTTCGTGAAGATGAGTTTACGGATCGTGAACCTACTTTGTCTATAGCGATGTTGTGTTTAAGTCAGAGCATAACAGTTTGTCGATCCGTACGGATCGTACGATCCGTACGAACTGTAAAATGGCTAACGGACCATACGAACCGTACGGTTCGTGAACATGATTTACGGATCGTGAACCTATTTTGTCGATGGCGATGTTGTGTTTAAGTCAGGGCATAAAAGTTTGTCGATCCGTACTGATCGTACGGTCTGTACGAACTGTGAAATAGCTTTACGGACCGTACGATCCGTACGATTCGTGAAGATGATTTACGGATCGTGAACCTACTTTGTCGATAGCGATATTGTGTTTAAGTCAGGGCATAAAAGTTTGTCGATCCGTACGGATCGTACGAACTGTGAATTGGCTTCACGGACCGTACAAACCGTGCGGTTCGTGAAGATGAGTTTACGGATCTTGAACCTACTTTGTCGATGGCGATGTTGTGTTTAAGTCAGGGCATAAAAGTTTGTCGATCCGTACGGATCGTACGGTCTGTACGAACTGTGAAGTGGCTTTACGGACGATACGAACCGTACGGTTCGTGAAGATGAGTTTACGGATCGTGAACCTACTTTGTCGATAGCAATGTCGTGTTTAAGTCAGGGCATAACAGTTTGTCGATCCGTACGGATCGTACGGTCCGTACGAACTGTAAAATGGCTAACGGACCATACGAACCGTACGGTTCGTGAACATTATTTACGGATCGTGAACCTACTTTTTTCGATGACGATGTTGTGTTTAAGTCAGGGCATAAAAGTTTGTCGATCCGTACGGATCGTACGGTCTGTACGAACTGTGAAATGGCCTTACGGACCGTACGATCCGTACGATTCGTGAAGATGATTTACGGATCGTGAACCTACTTTGTCGATAGCGATGTTGTGTAAGGTGGCTCGATAGTCAAAATAGGGCTATTTTGAGAGCACTATTTATCATAGTGCAGGTGCTTTTCTGATAATTTAATTTGAATGAATAGATACAATGGTCTAATAGCTTCAACTTACAAAACATTTTTTGTCCATTTTTAAAGTCATCAAACAGTTGGACACGCCAACAGTGATTTCTCCTAAACGAAAAGTGCTAGGGGTCTGAAATTTTCTAAGTGATATATGTAATACAAAAGCTGTGCAATGACCTATTATTTTCCAGATATTCTAATGCTTTCATATATTTTGGCCTTTCTCAAAATTGGTAAGAAAAATTCTCCAACAACATGTTGTCTAAAGGCTCTAAATATTGTTTGGGGTAGTCAAACAGGAAAATAATAGGTCATTGCACAGCTACTACTTGTATGAATTCACAGTGAAAATTTCAGGCTTATATGTAAAATATTTCTCAAGATATTGCAATTATTGGCTCTCGGAACATTCAAATTCTCAAAAATGAGAAAAATCACTCTGAAGTTTGATTTATATGTTAAACTTGAACCAAAGTTCATGTTCCCAATTAGAAAGCACCAGCCTCATACTGCGGTTCCTCTTTTGCTTCCTGGGTTTCATTATGGCCCTTTTTCTACTGTCTAATTTTTCTGCGGCGCTTTTTAGATGCATCAGAGCTCTTTTAGCCCGACCGCCAAATCCGGTCAATATCAATCTTCTTACATGCTTTGGTAGAATAGATTCCAGGGTCAACACTAAGATTTTCCAAAACAGATAAAATTGTTCTGGATCCATCATTGAAGTGACCAACTGCAAGATAGGTAGCCAGTTCAACAGTAGGAAGACTGGAATGAGTGCATTGTATGCTTCGTTTTGGTTATGCGTACCACCATGGAGGCTTCGTCGCCATGTCCCGTCAGCTGAAATACCAATATTATATAGTTCCCATGTCCTCTTCCACTCCATAAAATTATTCATGCTTTACAAACTACTTCAGGAAGGATGGCAACAACATGATCTCGGTATGCATTCTCATTCATGGTGGTGGCATGTTCATGGTGCCAGCGGATTTTGAGGGTCCTCTGTGACCGATACCAATGTTTCTTCCACCCAACACAGCTCTGCGATTTACCTCAAAAGCTTTACCATTATGAACAGTTCCTGATGTATAAAAGCTCCTTGAGTAATTACAATTCTGAGCTGAACATTGAAGAATCAACTGCGAAGCAAATATCTTTTTGGATTCCAAATTGTCCTTCATGATCCCATGGTCACAGGCCCACAGCGACAATCAGGACACCAAAAAGTCTCCATTATTTGTGTTAGAATTTCGACATCAATAAAAGGGAAACCTTTGTTACCTTCTAATGATTCACTTTCATCCTCGCTAGAATTTTCTAAATCAAGATTTCTCACAAAGTAGGCATGTGTATCTTTGGCTCAACAAAGCTCTCGCTTGACATCTCGGTAACTTCTGTCGATCAGCCAATGTAACCGTAGCTTGTTGAGCCGCTATGTATAAACATTTCCAGTAGATTTCTTTTTCTTCCTTCTTATACTTCTAAATTTCTTCTTAGACGACATTATTCAACCAAATGAGATCGTTTTATATAATACTTTCTTGACTCACATGCGAATTGTAAAAAACAAAGTTATACTATTATTTTTTGTAACCGCTCCTTCAGCTGTTTTAAACTAGTTAACAGGCTTTTATCCACTCTTCCATTTAAGGGGGCTTGCTAACGTTTTTAGGAGACATCAGATGCAAAAATATAGCATTGTTTAGCGCAAAAACATGCAAAAACAAATATGGTTACCATGGGAACGGCATCCTAAATTGACAAACTAGTATACGGATCGTACGGTCCGTACGAACTGTGAATTGGCTTTACGGATCGTACGAACCGTGCGGTTCGTGAAGATGAGTTTACGGATCTTGAACCTACTTTGTCGATGGCGATGTTGTGTTTAAGTCAGGGCATAAAAGTTTGTCGATCCGTACGGATCGTACGGTCTGTACGAACTGTGAAATGGCTTTACGGACGATACGAACCGTACGGTTCGTGAAGATGAGTTTACGGATCGTGAACCTACTTTGTCGATAGCAATGTTGTGTTTAAGTCAGGGCATAACAGTTTGTCGATCCGTACGGATCGTACGGTCCGTACGAACTGTAAAATGGCTAACGGACCATACGAACCGTACGGTTCGTGAACATTATTTACGGATCGTGAACCTACTTTGTCGATGACGATGTTGTGTTTAAGTCAGGGCATAAAAGTTTGTCGATCCGTACGGATCGTACGGTCTGTACGAACTGTGAAATGGCTTTACGGACCGTACGATCCGTACGGTTCGTGAAGAAGATTTACGGATCGTGAACCTACTTTGTCGATAGCGATGTTGTGTTGAAGTGAGGGCATAAAACTTTGTCGATCCGTACGGATCGTACGGTCCGTACGAACTGTAAAATGGCTTTACGGACCGTACGAACCGTACGGTTCGTGAACATGATTTACGGATCGTGAACCTACTTTGTCGATGGCGATGTTGTGTTGAAGTGATGGCATAAAAGTTTGTCGATCCGTACGGATCGTGCGGTCCGTACGAACTGTGAAATGGCTTTACGGACCGTACGATCCGCACGGTTCGTGAAAATGATTTACGGATCGTGAACCTAGTTTGTCAATCCGTAAGAAGCGTCAATGGGTGATGTTGTGTTCAAGTCAGGGCAGAAAAGTTTGTCGATCCGTACGGATCGTACGGTCCGTACGAACTGTGAAATGGTTTTACCGATCGTACTTTTCGTTCCCAATCTTTAACTCGGTCATGGCAATTAAATACATGATGGCGTCGTATACGGTTTGCCTTGTCGAAAATATATTTTTCTTGTCAGATTGTAGATGATTAGAAGTGGTTTTCCCGTTGTGGAATAACTGACGTACTTTTTTAACTCACAGCTTTATTGCTTTATATAACTTATATTACTATTAGCAATGTCTAAAAATGCAGATATTAAACTTTTAAAGGAAGAGAATGAAGATTTGAAGATTCAAATTGAAAAATTGGTGGAAAAAGTAGATAATTTAAGTCAAAATGTCTTGTCGACGAAAGAAGCGAGCAGTGCTAATGGCGGAACAGGCGAGCAAGAAGAACCCTTGTCGTCTGAGAAAAAGAAATCAGTTGAATTCCTCAGTAATCAGTATAATCAAGTCCTGAAGGAACTTGACCAGATAAAAACAGAAATAAAAGAAGTATCGAAGAAGTATACAGAAGTTTCAAATGCTATAGCGGCGATAGAAGACTATAGCTTCAATTACAATGTGAAAATAGTTGGTATGCCTGTAGTCAGCGAGCATGAAAGAGCTGATGAAACAGTTGAGATTTGCCTACGTCTATTTGCAGCTCTAGGTGTAAAAGATATTTCTCCCTATGATATTGATATTGCCCACCGGGTACCAA
>CACRXK020002643.1:18039-41622 GCA_902702795.2 Paramuricea clavata
ATGAAGATTTGAAGATTCAAATTGAAAAATTGGTGGAAAAAGTAGATAATTTAAGTCAAAATGTCTTGTCGACGAAAGAAGCGAGCAGTGCTAATGGCCGAACAGGCGAGCAAGAAGAACCCTTGTCGTCTGAGAAAAAGAAATCAGTTGAATTCCTCAGTAATCAGTATAATCAAGTCCTGAAGGAACTTGACCAGATAAAAACAGAAATAAAAGAAGTATCGAAGAAGTATACAGAAGTTTCAAATGCTATAGCGGCGATAGAAGACTATAGCTTCAATTACAATGTGAAAATAGTTGGTATGCCTGTAGTCAGCGAGCATGAAAGAGCTGATGAAACAGTTGAGATTTGCCTACGTCTATTTGCAGCTCTAGGTGTAAAAGATATTTCTCCCTATGATATTGATATTGCCCACCGGGTACCAACGACAAGAAATTTTCCGAACAAGCCTAATCCAATCATTTGCAAATTCACCAGACGAATTTCAAAGGAAAAGGTTATGCCTGCGAGAAAGAATGTATTTAAGATCTCTCCTACTGATGTTGGCTTCCATGAAGGAACAACTTTATGACCACTTAAGTCCTCGGTTGCAAACTCTTTTGTGTGAAGCGAAGTTATTTAAGGAAGCAAATGGATATAAATTCTGTTGGGCAAAAAATCGCTTTATTATATAAACATAAGTGTTATATAGAGTTTTTGGCCACTGAGAAAAATCGTATTTAAACACACGTAAAAATACGATATTTTTTACGTGTGAAAATATCATTTTTGCAAACACCAATCAGAGAACTTGTTGTCAAACGAATTGGCACGGATGTTTTATTATTTTTCAATTTTGTTTATATAATAAACAGAAAAATACATGGGTGCTTGGAAATACCAGATTTATTTCTCGTGTTGAACATGATATCTCACTCGTTCGCTGCGCTCACTCGTGAGATATCATGTTCAACACTCGAAATAAATTTGGTATTTCCGCGCACCCATGTATTATTCTCTATTTATCTTTCTTCGAGAATCTGAAAGCTCGCGTGCCTATAAGTTGAAAAATCTGGTTGATCTGAGAGCAATGACAACTCGACGCTAAACGGAACTTTAAGTCACATACTGAGCTAAGTTAACATTATAATATAAATTGTATGTTTGTGTGTTGTATTTCTTGAGCATTAGTTTTAGTAAAGCAGAAAGGAAATGTTAGCTAAGCATAACCAAAATCATGCTACAATGAACAGAGTGTTGTGTAAAGATATACCCTTCTTTAATTTTAAAGGAGATTTGGCCTCAATCTTCAAAGGTTTCTCTGAGTTGAAATCTAGGAGAGACCTTGAGAAATTGTCAGGCTTCCATGATTTAAATCAACCTCGTTTCCAGGGTATTTAGGAAATACCCTGGTATGGGCTGGTCACGTGCCTCGTCCAAAATTTAGCGCCCGAGGGTGTGTGGGAAAAGTATCAAATTATATGATTCCAGTGGAGATATTTTGTTAAAAACATAAATTTTGCGAATTATTAAGTTCAAAATACTTGCTAATTTTTGTTTATTTTGTTTGCTATGAATTTACAAGAACATTCTTACATTTTTACCAACAGTCAAGTCAAGAAACCAAGCAAATCGTTACTCACAGTGCTCTCTCGTGTTGTTATTCAATGCCGTCTCTTCACACTCGAGCGCGGTTTCATAACAAACGTTTATTATGAGCTTTTCAGTCATCATTTCTACATATGTAATGTTTTTAAAATACGCCATTAGATTTGTCCTTTCTTGTAAATGTTTATATGCTTTGCACCGATTTAATTACTTGTTACTACGTCTACGTGTCTTGTTTTAATATAAGATTGAAAGAAACAGTATTGTATTGTCTGCCGTCTGGGACTAGAGCCCAATATTAGCAAATGTAAACATTTGATACTTTGAGCCAAACAAAGAAAGTCTGTCAGTGATTATAAAATTTTGGATTTAGTACATAGTATTCGGTGATTATAGTCAGGCTTTAGCCTTTTTCTTGGTCTTTATTAATCATAATATTTTCCTAATATACTAAATCTATATATCACAAATTTACAGAGTCAGACGCGCACAGACTGTCAAACGAATAAACATAAATTTTCGAGTTTTCTACTTCTACTAACATTTTTAAAGTTTTCAGTGTGAATCATCTGTTTATTTCTAGTTCATTAATCATTAATATGCTCTGAAAAACAAGGCTCTCAAATATATTTGTATATTTATTTGATAGTGTGTCGTAGTGATATATGCATTTACAAGCAATCCTGGATATGATAAAGACGCCGATACAAGCTGTCCATTAAAAAATAACGGTATTCTATTCCACAAAGCAAAACATTTAAATCTCACTTGTATTATTAAGAATATATTTAAAACAAAAATTTAAACTTGTGTGAGTTGTGTCAAAACGAAAGCTGTTTATAAAACTTATAAATGTTGTAAACACTACTATTAATTAAAAAATTAAAGTGCCCATTGTCATTCTCAAATTCATTAATAATTCATGAGTAATTCAGCCAATGATAATCACCTATTTGATCACAAGATGCCATTTGGATACTTGATGAAAGTCACTAGTGTTTTCATCAAATATCTTAATTACGCATGCATTCCTAATTATACGTTATGCTTGGTTAAGAATTCTATTCAAATCAGCAAACGAAAACATTCTGTTACGTCTCGATTCATTTGAGAAGCCATATAAACAACTCGAGCTCGTGTCTCACCGGGATATCCAAACACTCGAAAACAATGTATGAAAATACATTGTTTTCTCGTGTTTGGATATCCCGGTGAAACACACGCTCTCGTTGTTCATATATTACTTGAAAGACATAATATAGTACACTGTCGTTTGACTTATCTTTTTAATACTGCAGATTTTCAACAGACAGCTAGACTTTAACATATACCATGATTGTTGAGTTTCAGCAATGCCAAGGGCCAGTGCAGGAAGTTTTATAAGCGTTTATAGTCAACAATCTGGATACAGTTGGCGTCTTGGCTTGGCGATATTTCGGAAATCAAAAGATCTCGTTATTTCGTTGCAATTCCATGCCACATCTCATCAATAAATAATGGTTCGAGTATCTAGATATACTTTACTAACAGTTAAATAAATGAATAACCACATTGTTCGGTCTAGATAGTATATTTTCTTGTACTGCTTTATATTGCCACGCCGTCCACGCGTGCTTTCTCAGTGATAAGTCTATAAGTTGAAAATGATCCAACTTGCTTGAATTGCAACTCGACACTAGATTATAGAGTAGAAGGTCACATCACGATAAATATTAATTTTTAATCGCAGTTCTTTTCACGATTTCTTTGAAGATTCAATGGATATTGTTTATATTTATATTTATATTTATATTTATAATATAGCATTTGTAAATTCTGAACGCTGATTGGCTAAGAGCCGTGTTGATATAACTCCATGTCAACACGGGAAATTTTCCGCCGCTTGTAACACGGAAATTGTTCTTATTCTTCGGGCTTTTGACATTGCTATATTATAAAACAAATATGAAACATTTCTTCCGTATTGATATATAGTTATATCAACACTCGTGGAAGTTGGGAAAACTCGAAATTGTGTGAAAACACTCCGCCCTTCGGGCGTCGTGTTTCCACACAATTTCTCGTTTTCCCAATTTCCACTCGTGTTGATATAACTATATATCAACACGGAAAATGTTTTATATTTGTTAAATGTTAACCCTTCACAAGTGGCAATGTCTCTTGATCTGCCTCACTGTATTATTTTAATCTACCTAATGCCAGACAATTTTAGTAGTCAAGGGGAGATCGAGTGCGATTACATGATCTGTTTTTACCAATACCATTGATCCAAGCTTCAACATTAAGTGTCATGTTTCAGCTGAATGCATGCAATCACATTCCTGACTAACTGCTAAAATATGTCAAACTTAACTATTATGAGCAAATTTCATCATAATTTCTCACAGGCCGTGCCATGGCCAATCAGACATCACTACTCCCAATGTTAGAAATTAGGGGCGGGTTTACTTGGGGGGGGGGGGTTAAACTCCTCTAATAAAGTGTTCAACCCCACCAAAATCTGCTTCAACCCTCCTATTTTGTGTGAAAGGCCAACAACTCAAACACCTAATCCATGCCAAAGTTCACTGAGTGGTGAAATAAATAAAAATCCGCCCTTGTTAGACATGTTGTGGCATGCCGAATTTACCTCATGATTAGTGTATCAGTGACTCACTTAAGTCCCGGCAGCTTGTGGGCAACATTTTTGTTCTTGCCATGTAACTATGACATCATATACTGTACATGTAAAACTATATAGTTTTATATAGTTCTGAACAGACAATGGCAAAATGATATCTATTTTTAAGACTCTTCCCTTGATGAGTATTGAGTAAAACATCTGGATTTAATCTCACAGATTGAGTGAAATAAGAAAGTAGCCAGGATTCTTTGCAGCTTAATGGGCTGACTATATATCTCAGGGGCTGCTCATTTGCAAATAGTGTAATTAACTCACTGCGTGGCAGCAGGGAGCAATCTCAATCCCCTTGAAATCGTTTGGCATTAGACAGAGTAAAATAATAAAGATAGTCTTTAGGGCTCATCAGGACAGGGCACATGCATTGTCACATGTAGGTGGCCATCCTCTATGGCTCAACTCTCTCTGGTTGTGTGCTTATCTATATATACTAATTCTGCACTGTGATGGGCAAGTATATAAATTTCACACCATATATATTCGTTTAAAATATATGAACCTCTGTACATGAACATGTAAACAAGTAAACAACCACAATTTTTAGTATAAATTAAAAACTGGCAAACCACAAAGGCCAGTGCTGACACAAAACAACATAATGTTAACAATATTTTATGTCCTCTATTGAAATATTTGCAGCATATATTAGGATGATGAGTTTTTGACATAATATGAAGGTCTATAGTGACTCTAGCCGTCTAGAAAGTTATAAAAAAAGTTTCGTGAATCTTACCTGAAAGAATTAATCTTTCTTTGTAGTGAAATGCTGCATCCACAAGCAAAGCAAACCCGCACCCTCGCTCCGCGTTGTTAAGCAAGTAATATTCGAGGGAAATATTAAGATTTTTGCTCAAAAACAACAGAAAACTTGAAATATCTTATTGATATAATAATATATCTATGCAAAAACCAGGGGGGTTAAGGACATCTTCGAAAGCTTAGGATCGCGGTTGGTCAGTGGCAATTACCATGAAAATAAAGTAAGTGTTGTCATGGAAATGGCGTAATAGCCGCCATGTTTTCGGCTTCACTTGATGATGCCGAGCAGGTCCTCCAGTAATATAGTATAGCTCAGTGGTGGTCATCCTCACTGATCTCAAAAATATGGCGGACTGTCATGAATAACGGACACTGATTGGTCCAATTTAAAGTTTGCATTGAAACGACTGCATGACGACAGCGAAATAGCAAACATTTCTTGATTTGATGAGTTGATGATTGATAAATTTCTTGCAAATATTCTTCATTTTTGCTCGTATTTCTGCAAGATTTTGTAAATTTCAAGAAAGAAAGGGCGAAAGAATCAGCGAAAAGAAGGGAGCCGACGTTAACGAAGGTAAGTTTGTTTTAAATATTGATTTATAATGGCTTTAAAACCCGATGGCCTTTGCGTATATGAAACAACTAAACAAGACAGCATATAATTTCAGTGTATCTTTAATATTGATTCCCTTTTTTATTATATTGCATTTTTTAAATAAAAAATAAAGCAAAGGTATTTGCAAGCGAGAATTTGAAATCATTTTATTGCAAACTCAAAGTTTATCGATAAAGCCATTTAATAGTTAAAGGCAGTTTAGTTTTATAAAAAACACTTTAAAACGTTTTGTGAATTGTTTGTGGTTGAATTTTACCTTAAATTGAAGCGTCTATTACGTATAATTACATACCTAACACATATATCTTGGGAAATTGATAATTTTGTAATTAAAAGTGATATTTTTAGGCGATTTTCATTTGTAAGAATATTCTTAAAAAATTATCGTGTTACCATGACAACTACTTTAGATACTTCATGTTCGGAAAATACAACGGTTTTGTCAGCAAGGCGAGGGTTTCTGCATGCATGTATTTTCTAGTAATGAATATAATTTGTACGTACACTTACCTACAAACATTTTTGTATCCCGAACACCACCACAGAGTATACGAAGAACAAGTTCTTGAGCAAGTTCTTCTATGCCTGGTGACTCTTCTTGATGTTGCCTGAGTAACATAGTAGGCTTCATACCTTTTTTTCACATTTTTCCTATAAAATATAAAAAAGTACTCCGTCGCTATGAGTTCATCAATTACAGGAAAAAAATACATATATCTGATACTGAAAACAAGCGTCCACGATCCCGACTACACGTTTTATACGATACGGTATTACTGTATTATTCAACTCACTCCCCGTTGCGGCTTTCAGTGGCCGATTATATTCAGTGTTACGAATATGTTGCTTAATTTAATAAGCCCAGACTGTTTATTTTTATAACAATTGTGTTCTTTCCTAACTTTGCTTACCCAACCTGTCAACTTTCCGTGCGGGAGGAAACCCGAGCGCCCGGAGAAAACTCACAACCTGTGACGTGTGACGTGAAAAAAAAAACTGTGGAGAGTACGATTTTTAAGGAAATTGTAGTGAAACGTAATTTTGAGTTGTCTGGCCATTTTTATCAATCTTTCTGGTGTTAGAATGATTTAAATGGCAAAATGGCTAATTAAGTATTTCTTTGGCTAAAGCTTCCGTGTGCTGACAGTGCAGTAATGGTAAAATAGCTTGTTACAATATAATTTATGGTCGATAATATCCGAGTAATCAATCGCTGGTTCAATAGGGGAATACCGATCGAAATTTGTGTGCTGCAGTGTGATAGAGTTTTGATTGTGTGATTAGAAACGAAGGTAAGCGTTTGCGCGCTAGCTAGGAAATAATTTTAAAACCTTGATCCAAAATATTTTTTACGTTAGTCGCGTGAATAATCTGACAAACGCTAGATCCGTTCCTATGTGCAGTATATAGCTTGTACATATATAAGAGAATTAATTTTATGGTCGATAATTTCCGTGCCTTTTTATGACTTCTATAGGGACTAAATTTCAAATTAGGGTATCTTGTGTGCGTCTACTGGGTATGGTAAAGTTCATTATTTTATGTGTAGCCTACTTATTTGATTCTTAAAATCGAAGTGGATTCTTAGAAGATATCATGACTGAAATAAGACCCTTTTTCAGGCCCTGGTTTTCCCACTTTTACCGGTCATATATTTGGAATGATGTAAATAATACGTAGTATAATTATAACAATACGCTAATTTGGTTAACTTTTTATACCCTGCATTTTACAACTCGCATAAACGCTATTTACTATACACCCATTTCATAAATGGCTGCCGATTAAAAATTTTTTTATGCGCATATAAATTGGCCCAACTAGCCTCGTGCTCATGTTAAGATTTCAAAGTCATTTCTACCCAGAAACGAGGCTAGTTGGGCGACTTTATATGCACCATGGCAACAGGGTGGACTTGTGTCGACGCTGCATAAAAATAGTGCGGGCTCGTGAGCTTTTTCCCGCAAATTTAGCTTTTTGTTGTTTTGCTTACAATTTCTAAGGATGTTGAAGTTTTCTGCATTGTGATTCACTGGTTTTTGAAAGCATCGGGGTTTTTTCTCTGGAACTTGCAGGCTAACTCTTCAACAACCTAATGACTGTTTTTCAAGCAAAGCAATTGAAAGAAAAACTTATATTTTCATACGAAGAAGATGAGTGGCGACATTTATGTTGTGCTGTTTTGAGCAGATGCTTCGAAGAACATGATATGATCGGACCTTGTATCTCAAAAGTATACTTGGAACAGCCGAACGAAGTGGTAAATTGTGTTACCCGGTGTGTTGGGCATCATATTATTCACAGGAATAGTACACAGTAGCGTTTAAGCTGGCTATGAAATATCGTTAATACTTCGTCGAGTTCTCTACCGCCATGTGACCTGTAGTTTAATGTGGCAGGCGTCTTTGAAAGGGCTTTACTTGACTTTAATCGACGTGTAAGGTATAATTTAGGTAAGTCAACATTTCTTTGTAATGCAAGCTACATTTTCATATCTTTAATGTGTGAATATTTTTAATTTTGTAAAAAAATAAACGCCATATGTTGTTGGAGAAAGTATCGAGTGCTTCATAATAACGCTCAGATCTTGTATACAGATATTCGTATTTTATTCGAAATCTACCCTTTATCACCACTTTGTTTATTGTTTTATGTTAAAGTATACATAATCCTTGACTTAAAAACACGATGATATACTCGAGGAAAATTGGGCAAAGGGGCGATCTTTGCAGAGAAACTTGACCGTTCGGTAAAATTGGTAGTTCAGGGGCCCTATTTTCATTGTAGTATTTCGTGGCAATTTGTTGGCCGATTTCTAGTTTATATTGTAGAACGAGTTCCTAGTGAATTAAATATTTAATTGTCTATCCTCTACAGAGTAGTAATAAGCGCGTCTCCTTTTTGTTGACGGATGTTGAATTCATTTTAGACTCTTGTTCATAAACAAGGACTGCACTACCGAGTACTAAATCACGAAATGAGCCTATATCACCACAAAAATTCAAGCTTATTTTTAGAGACAAATAGTTTCTCCATGGATAGAAGTAATTTTTATGTAGTGAAAAATAGGGCAAGGACGAATTTAAAGAAGGTTAATTTGCACTTGTATATCTCACTTCGAAAAGGATATGCATATTAAAAACAGGTATATTTGCACTACTGCGAAATTAAACTGCTGCAACAAAGTTTTTATTTCTACTTTCACGTTCTTATTCCTAAGCAAACACTTCTAAGTTGGAAATGCCTAAAACTGTGAGCGTAGAAACACTAAAGAAACAAGAAAACGACTTCATAACACGAGTAGTTTTGGCAAGTTTGATGTTTGTTTTTATAATTCAGTCACGCGATTAACCCGCGCTCACGTGCACTCCACGCTTACGTTTCTCGCGCATGCGTATACGAAAGTCCACCCTGTTCACCATTGCCAGAAATTCGAGACATGCGCCTGCCTTGTACAGCGGCTACTTGAGGGGTACTTGGTTTAACTAATTTAAATAAACTCTAATTTAAGCAAAGCGAAGCCAGACAGAAAGATTGCTCAAATTATTCAATTAATTCAAATGATATTGTTTTAAATAGTATTTTTATACACGTAGTTATATAGTTCGCATGTTCACAGAGACATTTATTCAAGCTATAGCTCTCATTCGTGCGTAAATTACAACAAAGATATGATAAAAATCTTATGTTTCTTAGTATTTACATTGCGCAAAATAGCATTGTGAATTTGATCTAATGCGCTTAGTAAGTAGGGAGATCGGGATACTTTGCCATATATTTGGTCAAATACAACACATTCTCCCCTCTGGATACACAAATTAAATTTCCCCTCCTGTCCTTCCGTATTAAAAAGCCTGGTTCCTTAGCTTCTTGTTAATTGATACCAAAATGGCGCAATATATTCAAAAGAAAACATGGCGGCCATGGCCAGAAATACAAGACATTTGCACTGAGCATGTGCGAACTTTGAAAAAAAAAATGGCCGAAAAGCCAGCATAGAATAATATAGGCGAGCGCCATTTTTTGTAAATATAAGCTAGTTCGATCGCTGTTACAAAATTTGCCTCACTATTTTTGAAAATAACAAGACATTTGTAGACAAATAAGTTAAATATCATGTTATATTATTACCTCCAAGTACGTCCATTTCTTTACCCGTATCGCACAGATCCTATGTATGAACTGTATACAATGTGCCCAATTTCCGTTAAAACGGCCAGTTTCGTTCAAAATTTAACGACCCGTTTCATTTCTTGTTAAATTTGCCTCACTTCCCTCGTAAATTTCACATCGTCAAGTATTCCGTCTGTTATTTTTGAAGTGATCTGATATATTTTAGGCCGTCCATTTTTGCCGAGAAATGCAGTAAAAATTGACAAGTGAATTATCCACAAACGATAATTTTCGTGTGAGCGAAGACGCGATAAACATGTAAAAGCAACATCTATCCTTTTCATATAGCCGGCCATATTTGATATCAAAACGAAGTCCAGAATCTGGGCTTTCTTTCAGCAACGCTGATTACTATGGGTTCCCATAAACGTGCGGAAAACCACGAAAATTAACTTATAGTTATAGACACGGCGCAATATACGCGAATATAGGTTTATATCGATGTCTGATTAAAAAACGCGTCCGCCTAAAAATAATTTGTAATCGGCAGCCATTTATGAAAAAGGTGTATTGTTCTATATTTTACAGAAGATTGGCATAGAAAAGAGGTAACCAAGTTGTTGAATATCTATCTTCATGTGCGAATGACTTTTATTATATAATTCTGGGGCTGGTTGTATAAAAACGTCGTTAACTTTAACTATGATTAGCGTTAATCACTGTTGTTAAATCCTGATTATGATTAGTTAACTACACGACTTAAGGTGGCTCTCTACAGTGATTCTTGTTTAAGCAATAATTCCGTAAAGTATGCTTATTCGTGCAGAACGCGAATTCTTTTCGACTTGGTAGCAATATTGGTCACATAGGCAATATTTCGAACTAGATTTCGACAACGTCAATGTTCCCATGGCAACATGACGACAGCATAAAGCCTTACAATTTAACCCATAAATGTGCCGCTATCTCAAAAACGATGTTGGTGACCAATCTTTTTTATTTCATATATCAATAGGGAATGATGCTCTGCAACTGGTGAAAGTTTAAAAAAATTCTGTAGTGTGCGATTTTTTTAAAAGCGAAAAATTTATTGCGAAATTTCCACACTAAAGATTTTTTAAAAATTGAAATTTATAAAATTTACCCCAAAATAAATTCGGGGTCAAAATTTGAAGATAGGTCACCGAGGAAACTGATGAGTAAAATGCAAATAAAGTTAGAAAATAGCCTCGTGTAACTCGAGAAATGTTGCGTTGGATAGTTCACGTACTGGTCCCGCGAACACCTCGCACGCAACTGCAGGGAGCCTCCTTAATTGCGTTGCACAAAACGTAGTTTGGAGGATGCTTAACTAATCACGTAGTTTTAACTTACGTGAGGCATGCGTGAGGCGTTTTAAACACAAAATTACATAAAGCAACCAGCGACTAACGACCGCGGACAAGCATTATTAACAGGATTGTGGACTCATATTTTGCAAATAGGCGGGAATTTTATTCAAAACAGTGAAAAATAAACTAGAAAACAACTTAAAAATCAACGAAGAAGGCCATTTTTACTTGAGATGTCTGCGTTAAACTAAAGTGTAACTGTTTGGCAATTATATATCATGTTTGTTCGTGTAATGGGCCCTACGAACGGAGGGAGGGAGGAAAGTAGGGAGGGAGGGAGGGAGATAGGGAGGGCGGTAGGGAGGGAAAGAGGGGATTTTATTTTATGTTATAACATTGTGGTCGGAATTTTACCTGTATATTATAAAATCTAAAGATATAAAGCAAATCACAATTCAGAGACTTTTAGCAAATACTTTACTTTACTTTTACCTACCCTGTATATGAATCGCGTAATTTAGCATCTAAAATGTGGGTTCCACGTGACCAGCATGTGTAATGGTTTTCGCTGCAGCGGGTTACGGGGGTAAAGGAAATGAAAACCCTGAGAATCAGTTGGTTTCTCAAGTCATGAGTTAGAATTCTGGAAGTTATGTTACACCCAGTATATTTTGTAAACAAATAATGTTTTACTTTGCAAAACTAATGATTTTGGTAAAGTATGCAATAGCAGGATCACGTAAAAAAGAACTGAATAATATATTTCAAATTTGTACGCAATGGTGTATATTATAGCCAGATGAGCATGCAACTATATTAGTAGAGGATTTGTTATAGTACTATAATGTATTAATTTCCCAATCCGGGCACAAAAAAAACATATTTGCGTTCAGTATAGGTTCAAAATTATTGTAGACGGGGTTGGAACACCCTAAGCTCCCCGCTTTCGCAGTTCATGCGTTAGCCATGGCCTTAATTGGTATTTCTTTT
Organism: Paramuricea clavata; assembly: GCA_902702795.2. NCBI lineage: Eukaryota > Metazoa > Cnidaria > Anthozoa > Malacalcyonacea > Plexauridae > Paramuricea > Paramuricea clavata. The sequence goes on from CACRXK020002643.1 coordinate 30,120, forward strand.
AGTCTGACTACGACCCCCACATTACGCTGCAAACCATTGCTAAATTTGCATATATATATATATATATATATATATATATATATATATATATATATATATATATATATATATATATATATATATATATATATATATATATATATATATATATATATATATATATATATTGGTGAATCCAATATATTCATCTAATCAGATAAAACCACTTTGATGCAATCTATTAGTGAGTTAAAAGTTAAGTGCTACTTATCAATGCATACCAAGACACGCCTATTTCATTTAATTGCACTGCATGAGGTTTTTACTCCTTTTCCACACATATATCCCTAAAAAGGTCATTTCTTCAAATAAAGGAAGGAGATTTGGCGTTATATCGTCAATAAAAATGGTGTGTTGATTTGTAGAATAGAAAAAATATCCATAAAATTAGGAACATAATTAACAGGAATATACCCTGTTGTGACATATTTAACAAGGATGATTTCGTTTTCTGACTTCCTTATTGACAAGGGAAAGGCAACAGCAAAGCCAGTAACTTACAATAGCTGCTATACTCGAATGGTTATAAAGGGAAAATATCGCCTAGATTTCTCACAACTTGTTTTCAATTGATAGAAAGCTATGTCTTACTCAGAAATACAAATACAACATGTCAATTACTATAGTTCTGAAATTATCATGTAAATTTTATAATTAAAAGACTGACCCCTGCCAGTGCTGTGGAAATTTAAAGTATCACGTGCACAAGCTAATGGGAGAATGAACTTGTAGCCCACTGTAAGTTTATCAAAGGAAGAAAAACAAAACTTGCTGGCGATCATGATATATTGAAGACAACTCAACCTGAACAAAAAAGGGATGTAGGCTACATTTCTCAACATTTCGAGAGCAGATCCTTATCAAGCGTGGCAAAGAGGCTCTTTTACAAACTTCGATATAAGCGTCTTTGTTATGCTTAGGTCGTTGGCTGCCGATAAATAATTAATTAGCAAAGCTTTAGAATGACATTTGGTCATGGAATTTGGCCATGGACAACGTGAATTTTGAGCGCGCCCTTTCTAGTGACTTTAGTTATTTCAGAGTATTAGGTATAATAGCCTACGTGGCGTGTTACTAGATGCTGTGTGGCTACAACGAATTTATTGCACCTATTAATCTCAAATTCGATAGTCTGATTTTTCTTTTAATTATAACTGGGAATATCAGTGACACGTCCATTCAAGGACGTTTGATTCTTTTGATTTCTCTGCAATATGTCTAAATGGCGGCGTCAGAAAATTCCGATCGCCAATGACCGGAATTGTTAGATCTTGGCGGAGAGTAATATTTATCTTGCAGCTGACAATAAGCGATTAACGACGATTAAGTGGCGGAGTTGTACATTTTTATAAATATGGCAATTGTCGAGTTAAACATGTCAAAATGAAAACTGTAATTTTGCCTGCGAGTTTCACCTACACAATAATTGCACACACAATTGCACACACAAAAATTTGCACATTGCACACACAAAAACACATTGCACACACAAAAACACATTGCACACACAAAAATTTGCATGCGGAAATACTCCGACACTTAATTCCCGAATCACATAGGCTATACTTATCGTTTTAGTGCCTTTCATATTTGGACTCGTTGCTGGAGAATGATACGTCAGGTATATTTGAAGTTTGTGGGTCCTCATTATATTTGTTAAAACTGCCGTGAAATATATAGATTATGGTGGTGAACGGGCATGCAGATACAGTTGTCTCTGGGAAACATGAAATAATTTCATCATGTTGCATGATGATGTTTGATTTGCGTTGTTCCAGAAAATTGGTGTTATACTACAAGTACCATCTGTTCCCTCCTTACCATTCTGTCGGAAACGTCTTGCCTAATTCACAATACTTTACTCAATTGATTATGTTCTTGCGTACGCTATAGACTTTCCCACGATGAGTTAATATGGGATGAAATAGGAAATTCGAAGTAAATAACACATTCCTTACCCGCCAGGTCGCAACTGACATCTAGTAACTGCAATCAGGCAAAGTACGCTAAGCACCAACAACGGTAATGATCTGAAATTCTGCATTCGCATTTTCGTGTTCTTCAACTATTCTGCACAACATTGATGGGGAATCTAATGGTCTGAAACCGTTCATGGGGTTAATATGTACATAAATTTCCTGTGCCATTTCATTGGTTGGTTGTCCTTATCCATAATGCATCAAGTCACGTCAATTCAGAAAACGCACGATATTGACCAAGTTATTTCAATTACTGAAATTTCCCAGCGGTTATTAAATATCCCGCAGTTATGGCGGGTTATTTGGCGCTGTTATACATTTGGCGCAGTTAGTATGGCGCTGATAGTACCACATTACGTTTCCAATGTCTCGATAAATCGAAACATTGACTTGGTCTCGATAAATCGAAACATTCACATGGTCTCGATAAATTGAAACATTGAAATATATATATATATATATATATATATATATATATATATATATATATATATATATATATATATATATATATATATATATATATATATATATATATATATATATATATATATATATATATATATATATATATATATATATATATATATATATATATATATATATATATAGTTAGCCTTCCGTCGTGTGGCATTAGCAAACCGCTGTAACGTATAAGTCACAAACAATTTCTTGTCTGATTCCTGAAATACATTTGATTTACCAGGGTTCACTGTATATAAAGTGCAAATTTGGAAACGTTATGTGGTACTATCAGCGCCACTGATAGTAGGTTTCGCTGTTCACAAAAACATTTGGCAGGGTGCTCGATGGATATCCAGAGGATAATTTAAAAAGTGAAACGACTGAATAAATTCCACTATAGGCATTTTTATAAAGATGCCTAGTGGAATTTATTGAGACGTTGCGCTTATTTTATATACTTCTGACAAAAATATTCCTGCAGATACAGGATGTAGAAGCATAATTATACTGTCCTTATTATAGGATGTTGTTTGGAAAGGTATAGAAAAATTCGTACAGCTAGAATAGAAAACAATAAGCAGGAATATCCTGTTGCGACAACTGTAGACAGGATGTCGTTTGTCCAACTTCCTCATTGGAAACATGTTCTGCATCAAAGTTGCTATAACTATTAAGCTGAAGCGAAGAATGAAATAAATGTAGCCGCTGCAGCTGTTATAGAAATACCAAACTTCATACGAATCAACAGGAAGATCGACAAATCGCCAGCTGTAAAATCATCAATGACAATAATTAGTATGAAAATGTAATTGGAGTAATAAATTTTATTCATGTTTTCTCGACAGTTACTGAACTGGTTTCAATATTGTGCCGTCCCTCGGGCTTCCGCTCCTATTTCATACTATAACTGAATACATCCATGTAGTATATAGTGTTTCACTTAGTCATAAACGGCCATTAGGCTAACATTTTCGTTTACTTCGGTTACGTTTCGGATCAATAGCGCTCAGAGAGTCGTGCGCCAAAAATTTAACCAAATTAAAATACAGCGAAAATTAAACTCAATGGCAGCACGAAACCTGTAATAAATATTTTGTTTAATTTGTCTTCTTGTCGATAATTATCAATTGAGCGCGTCATTTTCCACGAAGAAAAATTGTCCAAAATTTCCAAATGATCAACGTATATAGAGATTAAATTTTTAATTTTGAACTATTATTAATAACATCTATTAAAATTTCTTTCATTCACCTTAATAATCGAAATAAATACGTTTCACCTTCATGATATAGGCAATTTTAGATCTGTCACTTTTAGATCGATTACATAAGTGTAATGAACTCTTGAATCGAACGAGAAACTACCATCGGCAGAAGCAAATTAAGGCATATCATGGTCATTATGATGGCGTGTCTATTTGACTTAGATTTACATGCTGAAATACCACGTCCCTATCAATTAAATACTTATCGTTCTAGTACTATATATATAGTGGTGAACGGACATGCAAATACCGTACGTTGTGTCTTCGGGAAATGGAATAAACGCATGCATCTTAATTGTTGTTTGATTTGCGTTGTTCCAGCACATACCGCCAAAGAAATTTATGTGCTATACCGTGAGAAAATAAATAAATAAATGCATGAATGCATTACCCGTGGGTCACAACTACATGTTACATGTAGTAAATGCAATCAAGCAAAGCACGCTGAGCACACACAATAACAATGATCTGAAATTTAGCATTCGCATTTTAAAGGACTGTTCTTCAACTGCATGTTCTGCACAACATCCATAATCATACAATATATGGTCCTAAACTTTGCGTGAGGTCGGTGGCTCCGCCAGGATTTATTATGGGGGAGGGAGACGGGGACTCAAAGGCGGGTATACACTACACAATTTTTGCCTAAAATGGTCTCATACAAACAAACTCGTACCCAGGGTCCCCGTGTTCAAAGGTTCTGGTGCACTCAGAGGGACTCTGGCAAACTCAGATTCCCAGGTTACCAAATAATTCAAAAATCTTGGATTATTTGGTGACCTGGCTTTTTTTAGCAATGGCGTTTTTTATCCAAGTCATGCAGCCTATTTAAAAGGATTTTTATTGCACAATCATGTCGTTTAAGTCTTAAATAATATATTTGATTATGATACGATTTATCAAATTTTGATATCATAAGTGATATTTTGAAGTGGAAAGCCATTCAATTACGTACTGATTCATGTCGAAGAATTTTAACTCAAGATCGTCATGGAAATGTATACTGTAAATCTTAGAAATCTTTTTACAGAGTTCTGGTTAAGAAAAAACAAGTATTGTAAATATCACCATTATAGGCCTTAGTTATATTATATTTTCTGTTTTGCAGTGATCTGTTGCCAGTATGTATAGTATAAGACAAATAAGGCCAAGCTTTTCCTTGTCACATTTTGAGCTGGGTTGTTCATATTGAATAAACATTGCTAACATATTTTAAGGGCTGACAATAAATAGATTTTGTTCTTCATTTGCGAACTTGTCCAACAGTGCATGGCAAAGGGTATTGTATCATACCAATAAGCTGCACTGATCACAGCCGTTAAACGGCGAAGGATGCATGTTTGTAGATTGTAGGCTACTATATCTGTATATCATAAAATTTAACTACAATGAGGACAATTTAACTACTAGCGTGGAGTAGCGATTCTCTGATTGGTTAATTCACGAATGTTGTGAGAACTGCACATTTTATCAGTAATTTTAATCAAGTTAAGCGTCGTTTCACTGTAGTAATTTTATAAAACAATTACCAAATGGTTTTCCCATGCAGGATAGCATGATCCATGCACTTGGGATGTTGCTCGACTTGCAGAAAGCGTAAAAATACACTCGCCTACGGCTCGTGTATTTTTACGCTTTCCGAAAGTCTCGCAACATCCCGCGTGCATGGATCACGCAATCCTGCACGGAAAACCATTCGGCATTCCTTTAGTAACGTATAAGTCACAAACAACTTCTGGTCTGATTCCTGAAATACATTTGATTTACCAGGGTTCACTGTATAAAGTGCAAATTTGGAAACGTTATGAGGTACTATCAGCGCCACTGATAGTAGGTTACGCTGTTCACAAAAACATTTGGCAGGGTGCTCAATGGATATCCGGAGGATAATTGAAAAAGTGCAACGACTCAATAAATTCCACTAGGCATCTTTATAAAGATGCCCAGTGGAATTTATTGAGTCGTTGCACTTATTTTATATACTTCTGATAAAAATATTCCTGCAGATACAGGACGTAGAAGCGTAATTATACTGTCCATACTATAGGATGTTGTTTCGAAAGGTATAGAAAAATTCGTACAGCTAGAATAGAAAACAATAAGCAGGAATATCCTGTTGCGACAACTGTAGACAGGATGTCGTTTGTCCAACTTCCTCATTGGAAACATGTTCTGCATCAAAGTTGCTATAACTATTAAGCTGAAGCGAAGAATGAAATAAAAGTAGTCGCTGCAGCTGTTATAGAAATACCAAACTTTATACGAATCAACAGGAAGATCAACAAATCTCCAGCTGTAAAATCATCAATGACAATAATTAGTATGAAAATGTAATTGGAGTAATAAATTTTATTCATGTTTTCTCGACAGTTACTGAACTGGTTTCAATACTGTGCCGTCCCTCGGGTTTCCCCTCCTATTTCGTACTATAACTGAATACATCCATGTAGTATATAGTGTTTCACTTAGTCATAAACGGCCATTAGGCTAACATTTTCGTTTACTTCGGTTACGTTTCGGATCAATAGCGCTCAGAGAGTCGTGCGCCAAAAATTTAACCAAATGAAAATACAGCGAAAATTAAACTCGATTGCAGCACGAAACCCGCGTAATAAATATTTTGTTTAATTTGGCTTCTTCTCGATATTTATCAGTTGAGCGCTTCATTTTTCACGAAGAAAAATTGTCCAAAATTTCCAAATGATCAACGTATATAGAGATTAAATTTTTAATTTTGAACTATTATTAATAACATCTATTAAAATTTCTTTCATTCACCTTAGTAATCGAAATAAATACGTTTCACCTTTATGATATAGGCAATTTTAGATCTGTCACTTTTAGATCGATTATATAAGTGTAATGAACTCTTGAATCGAACGAGAAACTGCCATCGGCAGAAGCAAATTAAGGCTTATCATGATCTTTATGATGGCGTGTCTATTTGACTTAGATTTACATGCTGAAATACCACGTCCCTTTCAATTAAATACTTGTCGTTCATGCAAATACCGTACGTTGTGTCTTCGGGAAATGGAATAAACGCATGCATCTTAATTGTTCTTTGATTTGCGTTGTTCCAGCACATACCGCCAAAGAAATTTATGTGCTATACCGTGAGAAAATAAATAAATGGATGCATGAATGCATTACCCGTGGGTCACAACTACATGTTACATGTAGTAAATGCAATCAAGCAAAGCACGCTGAGCACGCACAATAACATGCAATGATCTGAAATTTAGCATTCGCATTTTCAAGGCTGTTCTTCAACTGCATGTTCTGCACAACATCCATAATCATACAATATATGGTCCTAAACTTTGCATGAGGTCGGTGGCTCCGCCAGGATTTATTATGGGGGAGGGAGACGGGGACTCAAAGGCGGATATACACTACACAATTTTTGCCTAAAATGGTCTCATGCAAACAACCTCGTACCCAGGGTCCCCGTATTTAAAGGTTCTGGTGCACGCAGAGGGACCCTGGCAAACTCTGATTCCCAGGTAATACCAAATAATTCAAAAATCTTGGATTATTTGGTGACCTGGCTTTTTTTAGCAAAGGCATTTTTATCCAAGTCATGCAGCCTATTTAAAAGGATTTTTATTGCACATTCATATCGTTTAAATTTTAAATTATATATTTGATTATGATATGGTTTATCAAATTTTGATATCATAAGTGATATTTTGAAGTGGAAAGTCATTCAATTACATTTTGAGCTAGGTTGTTCATATTGAATAAACATTGCTAACATATTTTAGGGGCTGACAGTAAATAGATTTTTTCATGTCAAATTGAAAAATTCCACCATATAATAAAATAACATAGACATATGCTTTAGAAGTGCTGATTTTTGAAAATGCCACTTCTAAAGCATATGTCTATGTTATTTTATTATATGGTGGAATTTTTCAAAATTTTTAAATATATAATTCATATATTTATGATGCTGATAAAAAAATGATGCTGATAAAAAAAATAAGGACAGACAAAATCAATTTAAAAATTTAAAAACGGTATTTTAATAATAATATACACATACAATTTATATACTTAATGCATAGCCTTGTCAGTTAAGTTCCTTAAAATAATTAAAGTTGTCGTCTTTTTATCCAATAATGAGTCCATTATAAAGGCTATAATTTATGTATCAAAGGATTCCTGTCAATATTAAATGGACTTTATATATATGCATATATCATAAGGGACCGGTCATTAATTACAGATGAAGGGGGGCTGGTGGAAAAGGAGGGGGCGGGGTCAGATATTTTTGTGCATGAAAAAAGGGAAGGCCAAACATTTTTGTGCAATAAAAATACCTGCGCCGCATGACCGGACCCTGTCATGCATAAAACCTACACATAAAAAATAGAGCAGTAGAACTGTAGTAAACTCCAAGACAACACCATTTATTAAACTGATTTCAACATAAACATGTAGATTGGAACAGGCGTTGACTCAATAAATGGTAAAGAATATATAAATTACGATACATGTACATAGGGCATAGTTGCCAACTTTCACGGATCCACCATGAACATCACAGATTTTAATAAAACCTCATAGTGAGCTCACAGCTTGTTAATATCTCACGGAATCTCACAGATTTCGAAAATAATCTAGCTGGTTCTTAAATATGTTGGATTTGTTGCACATTTTAACTATCATAAAACTTTTTCTTCGGAAACAATTCACGCAAAAAATAGATAATCATAACATCACTTCATGCAAACTCGCACTCGTGCGTATTCAAAAATATGGTTTTGTATATCTAAATAAAAGTTACCAAAACCTGTTGAAAATTCCATTTCCAACGACCTAGATACTTCATATTTTCAAAATTTCTCCCCCAAACCAAAATCTCACAGATGTTTTTTTCCCCCAAAGGTTGGCAGCTATCATAGGACAGTATGATTAATTGTGGCTTCATTTTATCTGAAATTTAAATTACGAATGTGCCTTTTGTTAGTTGCATGTGGGGGTGGGGTAGAACTGTGTTATCCTCAAGGGGGGAGGCAACACAATTTCAGCATCTAATTTTTCATTTGCACCAGCCCCCCCCCCTCTTGTAATTAATGACCGGTCCCTAAATAGCCAATCTTTGATTGTGAGTCGTATTTTATTGTTAATTTCATAGGCCTACTTCTTCGAATCCCTTCCATAGACAAGACTAGTTAGCAAAATTATCGGTAGATTCCCGCGGCCAGCCCCGAAACGAAATTGTAAGAAGAATCTTTGTGTTTATATATCTTTTATTTCATAATATTATGCATTTATTTGCCTTGGCCCTGCGCAATGATTACTTGCACAGATTACAGTGACAGAGGCCATCGCCCCCCAGATTATAAAGTTACAAATTACGTAATCTCCAAGATTTGTGACGTCACGCAATCAGAGTTTACCAGGGTCCCAACACGGAGGGACACTGGATACGAGATTGGCATGCAAACTAATTACAACTTGAGTTGTACTGTGCAGATCAAGCTTACAACAGGCCTACGTTGCTAATAAATAACTTTTCGGTTTTTAACAATGACAAATTATTATTTCTTAATACTATATAGCTTGACAATCAATTCGGTGGGAGAGATAAGCATGTCTAATCAATATATAATAGATTTGTATTTGAGACAGAGAAGCTTACATGCAATATTAAGTCTTCCCACTCTAATAATTTTTTTCTGAGGGCTTCCCTTGCTCCACTTTCGTCCCTGTTTCACAACCCCATCACGTAAGGGTTGGAAAGCTGTGATCGTCTCCAAGAAAAGTCTTATATTTCTGACGCTCAATGCTACATTTCAGGCATTTTCTGGAGCATCCACAGGGAAACGACAGACATGCATGTTTTAAGGTTATAGGCTACTTTCGTCAACATTGTAAATGTTATGACCTAGTTATATATAGCAACAAAAATTGCCCTGCAGTTAGCAATCTCTCATATTTGCAGAATTGCAAATCATTCAGTGACTCTAATAGTACGGCATTACATTTCCGAATTTACAGGGCACCCTGCTAAATCGAACGAATTTCAGCAATGAGACAAAACCGTACTGATAAAAGTCTTTTGTAACTTAACATTTTACACTGTGGGAAGGGAAAGAAACGAAGGGGAAACTAAGTATATAAAGATATGACTTTCTGCATTAGCATTGTGTGGGAATATTTACACATTTATATCCCCATGTACAATATCATATTCTCAACAAAAGTATTCCTGTAAATAAAGAGAGTTGAAGCGCAACTATACTGCCACAAATTGTCACATATTGTTTCAAAGGATATAAAATTTCGTACTTAGTGGAAAACAATGCACCGGAATATCTTGTTACGACAAGTGCACGTAGACAGGATGTCGTTTTACTATCTTTCTCTCCGGCAAAACTGTTCCGCTTCAAAGTCACCATATATAATTATGAAGCTGTAGCGAATTAAGAATGAAATATAATTAGCCCCTGCAGCTGTTCTTGAAATAGAAACATCGCGAATGAACAGGAAGATGAACGGCTAGGCAACTGTGAAATCAGCTATGACAATAATTCCTATATGAAAATGTTAGGGTACAAAACTTTATTCATGTTTTCTTGACAGTTACCAAATCAAAATAGAAAAAAAATGCAATTCCCATCAACGTTCTGCCAAAGAACTGTCCTGAAAAAGGCCTTTCATGCATCGAAACGTCGTGACGTGCATATATCATAGGGTTTTTTTATTGAATAGATTTTTATACCGTATATATATATATATATATATATATATATATATATATATATATATATATATATATATATATATATATATATATATATATATATATATATATATATATATATATATATATATATATATATATAGAGAGAGATATATATATATATATATATATATATATATATATATATATATATATATATATATATATATATATATATATATATATATATATATATATATATATATATATATATATATATATATATAGGGTGTATCAAAATAAACGCAATTCATCTTTTATGCTTAATAACTTTCGAAATACTATTTCTAGTTAAACGCTTTTAGGCTTACTTCAAAGCCTGTTCTTTTCTCTTTCAAACAAACTAATATCCTTGTCTCCAATGCTAGTAATAATTGCACAGGAAAAGATTTAGTAAACCTATCATTTTTAGTTGCTGTTTAATTATGCAAGTTTACTATGTTATTGTTTAATCGGTTTAAATGTTAGAATTTTCTTCTTTAAACTTTAATGTTGTCGTCACTACATCTGGAAAACCACGTAAGAACAAATTAAAAGTATTTTAAAAGAGACCAGGTTGTTTGAAAATCCTAAACGAATGCTAAAAATCGTCAAAACATTCTTGTGTCTGAGCCCCAGAGTGTCATCGAATTGCGATGTAATGAAACAGAAATTATAGCAAGTTGATGTCAGTCAGCTTAGATGGTCCAAGCCAAAATTATATCGCATTTGAAGTTTCAAACTGAGTTAAAAATAGTGGAAGAAAAGCCGTAATTATACTTATTGTTACAATCCATTTAAAAAAGTGCAACATTTTTTTGTTTTAATGAAAAAATCAGTTATTTTCATGAGAACGATTTGTTATTCCATCTCAATTTGTTTAATCTCCAATCGCAATAACGTAAAGTATTATTACCCGCGAACCAATGAGTCAAATTTAAGAAACAACCCACTGTTAGAAAGCTGAATGGCTACGCTTTAAAATGAATGTAAACTTTAACGTTTTCGTCTATTATTTGTTTA
>CACRXK020002644.1:0-41610 GCA_902702795.2 Paramuricea clavata
ACGAATAGGTGTCGTAGGGGAATCTTTTAATACAGCGTGATGTGGGATGTAGTGGCAATAACCGTTTGATGTTTCTGGATTTGTAACTCTTTCAATAAAACCTCGTTTTAACTGTTCGTTAATAAGTTCACTGTAGGTTTGCAATGTCTTGGGGTCTTTGGCTAATCTCCTTACAGTGGAACGGGTTCTTCCTCGCGCTACTGCTTCGTTGGTGGGAAGGGGTCATGGTTAGGTTTCCATGGTAACTTTGCACAGTATCGGACATTCACGAGTCCTATTGAAGAATCCTGATATTCCTTAACAAACTTGTCTTCGTGGGTTGTCATTTCGTCTGGAAGAATCCCAATAGATTCTAGATTCCAAAATCGTTCTAAAGCTTTACTTTCGTGTTCGTTTGAAACAATGACTTTCAAGATGGTTGCATTGAGTGATGTTGTTGCAACAGCTGGCCCAGTTGTTGGTCCAGAAAGCAAGTAACCGATTCTAGATTTCGCTGCAGTGGGGCCCGGTCCCCTAACGATTTCGTCTTCGGCAACGTCCCAGTAGTGGTCCGCGCCAATCAAGAGGTATAAGTGGAAATGATCATCAGTCGTCATAGGGTGTGCAAGTTTCAAGCCGTTGAGGTGTGGGAGGTGTCGAATTTCGGCGGTGGGGAAACTTTTCTGCGGAACTGCGATTGTGGGAATTATCAATACCTGTAAAGGAATTTTTTCGCCATCTTCGGTGTTGAGATTAATCGTAGCCATGTCTACTTGTTTGATAGAAGTCGAAGACCCGCCAAAGATTGATAGATTTAAGGTTTCACTTCCTTCAGGCGTAAGTTCGAGTTCGTCAGCTAAACTTTGAGTGATAAAGGAACGTTGAGCACCTTCATCAAAGAGAATGTGTGCTGTCGCTATTTTGTTCTGTGTTGCTATCGTATTAATGGCAGTTTTGAGGAGTGTTTGTCTCCCATAGTAGTCGTTGACTGACAGAGACGTTGACTGACAGACACGGTCTGGGGTTTTGTCGACGGGTGGATTGGTTTTCGCGTTTTGAACTTGCGTCGTAATATTCGGTGCGTCGTTATTCGGCGGATGATTTTTCCCGGTATTTTTTGTTGCATCTTTGTTCGTTTCATTACAAAGACTCGTGTGGTGTTTCTTGTGACACCCTCGACAGCGATTTCTCGAATTACAATCAGATACGCGGTGATTGTTCAAACAGTTAAAACATAACTTCGCTTGGAAAACAATATTCTTACGGGCTGTGGGATCCTTTACTACAGTACACTCGTTAGGGCGATGATGGCCCGAACAGAAAATGCATAAACTCTTGTTTGTAGGGCGATTTTTAGGTGCGTAAAATTCTTTTGCGTTGACATGGTTTCCAAACTTTCCGGATGCGTTTGTCAGTAGACTCGATGTTGATGGCAGGGTGTTGACAGGTTTGCCTAATTGACTAATTTGACTGAAAGAGTCTGTTTCTTCCCCAGCTTCTAGTATTTGAATTTCTTTCAAAATTGATTTGCGTAATTGTTCTACTGACCATTTAGTTGAAGCGTTCTCTCGAATTAAGTTGTGCTTGATTGTAGTGGGAAGTTTACCCAAAACAATGGGGATTAAAAGGTCACCGTAGGTGTCTAGTTTCTTTCCTAACGCCTCGAGACCTCGAATATGATTTTCCATGCTATCGTAAAATTGGCGCAAGGTAGACACTGAATTTGAAGGGCATGGTAGATCTAACAAGGCTTGCATGTGTGCGTTAGTTATCTTGTGGGGTTGACCAAATCTCTGTTCCAAAATTGCAATACATTGCGCATAGTTTGACTCTGTAAGCGGTAAACCTTCGATTGATTGCGCGGCTTCACCTGACACTTGAGCTTTGAGATATGTAATTTTTTGTATGTCGCTTAGGCTGGAGTTTTCATGTATAGCGACCTTATAAGAGTCCCAAAAGGTTTGCCATTTTAACACGTTGCCGCTAAATACTGGCAGTGCTAACTTTGGTAATCTATGACTATTTGTATTGTGCGATTGTGGCAGCGTACCTTGAGTAGGAAAAACGTGTCCGTTTTGTGGTGTTGTGGTAGCCATAGGGCTAGCTAACGAATTACTATGGATTGTACTTTGATTGATAAAGAATTCTATGGTGTACCTCTTTTTAGTTAGTTCCGTTAAATAGTCGTCGGCTTCAACGATCTCCGTCTCTAAGCCCTTTTCGTCTTTGATTAGATCTGATACAGTCTCATTCGCGTCGTACGTTGCCAGAATGACCCGTAGTTTCTCAATATTAACTTCGTTCGTTTCACCGTTTATGAGTAGTTCAGCTTCGTTCCAAATTTTAGTTGCTTGTGCACGTTGAGCGCCACGTTTTATCCTTGCGCGTTTTAGACCGTCCATCCTGGTCACGGCACCAATGTCTCGTTCGTCACTCGAAATAAGCTATAGTGTTGTCTTGCGTTGTGTTAACTTGTCTACGACGATAACGAGATCTAATGTAGCGTAGGTTCTTTCGATAGAATCAAGGACGATCTACACCATAGTTTGAATATGTATTATTTACACTAACACAAGCTCAAAAGCCAGTGCGAAAACTATATACAACAAAAAGGTGATTATCAAATTATCCTGAATGTCCCAGTTATCCTAGTGCAAGTGTAATTCTATCCTAGTTCAATTAACTAACCGTGTTCGATATAAGATATTAATAATGAACTGTTTATATTAGAATGCGTGCAAGATATCTATAATGTTCAAAGTACTGTCAATTCTCGACAACAATTTCTCGTTTTCCCAATTCCACTCGTGTTGATATAACTGTATATCAACACGGAAAATGTTTTATATTTGTTAAATATTAACCACTAATAAATCACTATAAGTCCTATAAGCAAGCTTAAGCAATTAAGCGGCATTTTTGTCACGATGCACCTATGTCACCTGAAAATTGGTGTACGTAAACTAATTTTGGTGGCATTTTGCATCATAATAAGTGCCTTGTGGAACTGGAAGCAAAAAGCTTTAAAAGTCTTATGTTTTGTCATATGTGTTGAAGATTAATTACTACAAACTCAGATACAAATACAGTTTTTAATCCAGTCCCTCCTTGGCAATTTGACGCTCATGTCGACAAAAACGTCACTTGGGCCAAATAAAAAAATATGTGGGTTTCCGGTTTCCCGACCCTACCTAGCTTTTGGACGTCGAAATCCCGACCCTAAATTTTTTTATTGGATCACGCTTGTAAGTGTTTTCACTTAGAGGAAAACGTTTGTGGAAAATGAAAATTTGAGGCAATATTAGGGAAATTTATGTTTGGATGTGGAAGCACTGACTAAACAAAATGGCGTCCGGTTGTTAGGAAAATTAAAAAGAAAAGTAAAAAAAAAGTTAAAACCGACCTACCCTACCTAAGTTTTTACAAGAGGAAACCGGAAACCCACATATTTTTTTTTTGGCCTTGCGCTTAATTAAGCTGCAGAGCTACCCCACTGGCGAGTAAAATTGTCTAGCGTTGGACAATTTAAAAAAAGTAGGGCGCACTGGGGCGCAATCTCAATGGGTTAACTAGAGACATTGTCAATGGATTAACTATAGAGACACTGTTTTTGGTTAATCCATTAAGCTGCAGACTGCTTCCCCACTGACGAGTAAAATTGTCTCATTGCGGCTTAATGGGTAATAAGCTCACTATTTAATTAAGGGACTCAATCACCCTGACTGAGTCAGCTGCTGCTGCGAGCTTAAATTAATAGCTAATTTCCTCCATCTGAAGAAGAACCGTTTTAATTATTACTACAGTCTTTGCATGTATATCATTGATAAGTAAAATGGAAAATCTATTTTAGGGAATAATTATTGCCATATTGGCATTTTTACAACAAAGAAGAAGTTTTAAGGAAGAAGTTTGGGGAGGTCGACCTGGAATTGTTGTGTGAGTATTAAGGCCATTGCTGTGTGAGTATTAAGGCCATCTTGCAACTTGCAATGCAGTTCTACTCTTGAGAGATGTTAATTAGTGAAATCAGTGAAGAATTTTCGATATGTTGAGAAAACATCAGCGGAGTGTAATGAAGACTCGTATTTGGCAATTTTACATCTCTCAAGAGTAGAATTGCATTGCAAGTTGCAAGAAAAAATGCACTGTGTAACATGGCCTTAAGACAGTATAAATTATTATAAACATTCCTGACAGATATGTCAGCTAATTGAGTGTCAATCTAATTACATACTCTTTTAGACAATCAATCCATTAATATGAGCAATAATGCTCTAATTGAAGAGTAAAATCATCTAGCATAATGGCAGTAAAATAATAAAGACTGGGGGCATTTGTGGTGACGACGAGCCGAATGTTATTATCCCATTGAGCGTCGGCGCTCTCCCTTGATGAGTAAAATCGTCTGGCATTAGACAGAGTAAAATAATAAATTACTAGCTTATTTACAAGCTATAGTAGCTATAGGGTGGCATTAATTGGGGGGCAATTAATGCAACCAATGGGTTATTAAAACCACCAACTGAATTGTTCTCTGAAAAAGAAACGAAAAAAGAAAGTCTCTTAGTCTTAAATAGCATTTCCTGCATTTTGAGGGAATTAGATTTAAACTGTTATAGAATACTAAAGATTATATATTCTAAACACACGCCTTAATCGACCTATTACCTAATTAACAAAACTTTGATCTATACATGTCTAGACCAAAAATTTATCACAGCTTGAAAGAGCATCACAAAATTAGTAATATTCCGAAGTTTCGTTGCGAAATGTTGTAAAATGAGGATACAGTACAACAGCCCTGCGAAGTTTGCCGTTTTTCAGTCATTTTGTGTAGACCCTTTGCACTGACGTCACAAATCCTTAGAGTGTCCTCCAGATGCTCCCTAACAATATCTGTTCGGGTACAACAACCACATACAGCAAAAAAATTAACCATTTTAATACAAAATTATTATAAACTTTTACAAAATTTGCTTTGTTTACAAAAGTTGTATTATGCGTAGATTGCTAATTTGTCGTCCAGATGCATCGTTACTGGCGCTGTGACGTCATGTGCAATGGGTCTATACAGCTATTTCAATTAAGATATTTTCTGTGTTGGTGCAATGTACTCATGTGAATAAGATGCTTGTGATGTTACTCTGAGTGTATATCCACACCGGGCAAGCTTGAAAAATATGCCTGACCACGGTGGGAATCAAACCTACGACCTTTGGAAACAAGCCCAGTATTCCAAAGGCTATATATCCAAAGGTCGTAGGTTCGATTCCCACCGTGGTCAAGCATATTTTTCAAGCTTGCCCGGTGTGGATATACACTCAGAGTAACATCACAAGCATCTTATTCACCTGAGTACATTGCACCAACACAGAAAATATCATTATTACTAGGTTACATTGATATCGAAGGAACTAGATTTTGTTCCGAAATATCACATACTCGAACCGACCAGACCGCGTAGCTCAATTGGTAGAGCATTGGGCTAGTATTCCAAAGGTCGTAGGTTCGATTCCCACCGTGGTCAGGCATATTTTTCAAGCTTGCCCGGTGTGAATATACACTCAAAGTAACATCACAAGCATATTTCAATTAAGGTTGTCCACGAGCAAAGCGGAAAAGTCGAATACGAGCGCGAAAGGCTGCTGGGAATCGCTAACAAATTAATGAATTTTCAAAGCGATTCCCAGCAGCCTTTCGCGCTCGTATTCGACTTTTCCGCTTTGCTCGTGGACAACCTTAATTGAAATAGCTGTATACGCACGAAATTGATACCGCTTTCTGGAAAAAGGTATTTAATTATTCAGCCCCGGCAGGCCGGACGCTGGGTTGATAATATCATTCTGCCAAAAAATTTCTTCATCGATCGGGTTTATTGGACATTTCTGTATTCAACCTGTATCAAGCTAAATAATTACTGTCGTTCCAATTGAAGTGTTCCTCAAATATTGATTCAATACATTACCTCAGGCTGACCAATTCATTTCATCAAGTTCCTCGAGATATTCATACACTTCCTAGTATAATTGTAAACTTCCTGTTGAATAGTTTGAATGCACCAATCACCTTTGTTGTTTGTGCAACTAACCAATCATAAATAGAAAGGAAGTGTCCAGAAATGATCAGATACTTGGAATTGGCTCTTTCACAGGAAGTGTATGAATATCTCGAGGAACTTGATGAAACGAATTGGTCAACCTGAGGTAATGTATTGAATCAATATTCGGGGAACACTTCAGTTGGAACGACAGTAATAGTGTGGAATTTCAGCAATACTTGATTGATTGATTGATTGATTGATTGATTATAGGATTTTTGCACACCGTATTACTATTATTTCTTAACAAATGTACACAAACTCTGGGCTTCTCCCGAGGCAGTAATCAGTGGTCGTGGAAACCGTAAATATGTCTGTCTTCTGGATTGTCTATTGTCTGACAGTCAGGTAGACATGCAGTATAAGTTGCATCAGTCGTAATTGGCTGGCTGTGGCCACCGGCCCACCAGACGATTGTACTCGTCAAGGTAAGAGTGCTGCCGCTCAATGTGTAAATAACTCATTAAATTGCATTGCGCTCCGGTGCGCAAACCAGAGCGCCATACTATATCATCTTATTCTTGTCTAACGCCAGACAATCTTTCTCCGTCTATAAATGCCAAACAATTTTTCTCATCAAGGCGCCGGGGAAGTCGTGCTGCTATTCAATGGGTTAATTAAATTACATCCTGTGCATGTAGGCCTATAGACTTCCTTGGCATGGATCATGACCGCCTGGCCATCATGTGCGTGTTTGGAGCTGCTACTGCATCAATCCTGCTTCTGGTCTTTAAAAGCATTTCAGGATATAGCAATGCTTGGGGAAAAGGTAAGAATGAGTTTTCGTTTATTATCCAATATTCCCAAGAAAAATTACACCCATGTTTATGTCATTTATGAGAGATTGTTGCAGTTTAGTTAAACTTACTTTTCACTCAAGTGTTCCGAATTTATTTCCGAAGTGCGCTAATTTGTTGGGAAGTTCAAAAGTTCATAATGAAGCATGATCGGATTGATGAGGTGTGGTATAGGACGTCTGCTGTATGTGTTTGCCCATTGGCTAACAGATGTGTTACAGTTAAAGTCTGGCTTCCATATGGTCGTAATAGCCGTAAAAATCTCATCACGATCTTTCTCAACTGCAGCCAGTTTATAATAGTTTTTATAATATAGCATTTGTAAATTCTGAACGCTGATTGGCTAAGAGCCGTGTTGATATAACTCATTGTCAACACAGAAACGTTGGAAAATTCCTTTCTTTATATTTCTTTGTGCTATATTATAAAACAAATATAAAACTTTTTTCCGTATTAATATACAGTTATATCAACACTCGTGGAAATTGGGAAAACTCGAAATTGTGTGAAAACCATTGAACTATAAATAAACTGGAAGGCTAACTGCTATGATGAAGGCCTATGATTTGATGAAGCCAAAATAGTTTTTCTGAGTTATGAGCAGATTTACTTGACCCCAAACGTTGGGCTATATATCAAATTGAAGCTATTGAAAAGTGCTATTCGGTGTGGAAATTTCAAGACTTCAGCGGAAAAGAAAACTATTTAAAAGATACAAAAAAAACTGCAAAATGGCAAATTATCGGTAATTTTGTTTGTAGTTTTTCAATATTTCCCTTTTAGCTAAAGTCTTGAAATTTCCTCACCAAATAGCGTTTTTTAATAGCTTCAATTTGATATATAGTTCAGTGTTGAGTATTTCTGCTCATAACTCAGAAAAACTAAAATGCACTGGCCTCAATTACCCTCCCCCCTGAGTTAGCCTTCCAGTTTATTTGTAGTTCAATGGTGAAAACCTGGTGAAAACACTCCGCCCTTCGGGCGTCGTGTTTCCACACAAATTTCTCGTTTTCTCAATTTCCACTCGTGTTGATATAACTGTATATAACATTCTGGGGTTATATAGTGTCTGTGAAGGGTGTAATATATTCATGATATGCTACAGTCGTGCCAATAGAAGCGTTTCGAAAAATGTTGACCAATTCATTTCCTAACTTGAAGGAACACCTCTGAACAATTCCTCAACAATTTGATAAGTTTCTTAAAAAGTTCCTAACTTCCTGTTTTATTGACCAATCAAATTTTATATTTATTTTTGAGCAATCTGATTGGTCAATGAAACAGGAAGTTAGGAACTTTTTAAGGAACTTATCAAATTGTTGAGGAATTGTTCAGAGGTGTTCCTTCAAGTTAGGAAATGAATTGGTCAACATTTTTCGGAACGCTTCTATTGGCACGATTGTAATATTCTGTTGTATAAAATGTTAGTCGGTATATAATCAAGTGAATCTATAATATATTTGCATGAACTCAACCAAGAACGTTGTTGTATTTGTATTGATCGATTCAAGAAATGTATAGCCCAAGGAACATATAACGGAGGGTCTTATTGAAAATTATGACTCATATTTTACATAACTGTACAGTGACTTTGGAGTTTCTGCCAACTGAACCGCATTTAGTATGTCCATTGACGTATCTTATGGTTAGGCGTTGTTTTCTAAACTAAACGTATTTGCTTAGTAATGCGTGGCTAGTATTTTTGCGTACTCTTGCATGCCTTAAACTAGATGTTCAATCTACAGGAAAATTATTACATAGTGTAGTATATCTGCCAGTTCAAGTTATTTTTGGAACCTGTCCTCGAAATTACTGTACTTTAACTAAAACATTCTAATTATCATCTAGCAATTCTCATTGGAACCTGTCTCCGAAATTACTATTTAAAAATTCTATTAACCCATTGAGTGCTGAGCACTTTCCCCTTGACAAGTGAAACCGTCTGGCGTTAGACTGAGTAAAATAATCTGGCGTTAGACAGAGTAAAATAATAAAGTAGGGTGCGCTAGGGCGCAATGCAACTCAATGGATTGATCTTTCTTTTAGCATTTCTTCTCATTGGAACCTGTCTTGAAATTGCTTTCCTCTATTATCCCTACTTTGGATGTTTGACGTCACATCACAGAATAATTGGCGCTTTGATGGGACTTCCATATGCAACAGTCTAGTAAGTAGGAATGAACTCGTACTGTAATAAAAATTCTCCTTAAGGGGCGGACATTAGAAAACTGAATAGGTGGGAAAAGGGGGGGGGGAATGAAGGCGAGTTGCCAGGTATCCTGGGCATTCCGCTTTCCCAAGAAAAATTACACCCATATATGTTTATGAGAGACTGTTGCAGTCTAGTTAAACTTACTTTTCACTCAAGTGTTCCGAACTTATTTCCGAAGTGCGCTAATTTGTTGGGAAGTTCAAAAGTTCATAATGAAGCATGATTGGACTGATGAAGTGAGATATAGGACGTCTGCTGTATGTGTTTGTAGAATGCAAACACACATAGTATAGTCCCAGCTTACTAATTACACTGGAATTTTTTCAAAATTCTTGCTATGGAAATAGTATGGATCTTCAGTGGAAATAGTATGGAAATCCATACTATTTCAATGTAGTATGGAAATAATATGGATACACGTTGGGTTTAGTGATGCAATTGCAAATTTCATATACAGGGTAGTATGGATTTCACTATTTTTTCCAGTGTTAGACTTAGTCTAATACGTTTTAGATGTGCTTTGTTCACTTCAAAAACTTAGGGTCTGTTTATATGGGGAAAAGTTATCCCGGTTAGCGACAAAACATTTAGACAAGTTTACAAGTGAGACCTCGCCTTGTTATGAAAATAATATGAAAATTTACACTATGTTCACATGAGACGGAAATGTTTTCCCGTATATACCGAGATCTCGCTTGTTGACAGGCGAGATCTCTGTGACCGCGATGTTTTTCCCATGTGAACCCAAAATCGACACAACGTTCCCACTTAGCGGGAAAACTTTCTGTCGTGTCAGCAACGTTTCTGTTTTTAAAATGTATTTTAAAGTTTTTTGTCACAACCGGAAACTTTACCCGGTAAGCGGGATAACGTTTCTTCGTATGAACAGAACAAAATTATTTGGCTAGTCGAAACGTTTTCTCGCTAAACGGGATAACTTTTCCCCATATGAACAGGCTCGAGTTTCAAGTTTTAACCAACTCAAGTATGGGGGCAGGGGGCGAAACTTGGGGGGGGGGGATGGGTGTGTGTGGCAAAAAAACAAAAAAAAAACACCAAACGAATCATCCCGATTGGCAGGGCAATCAAAGATTTTAAATGATAGAATGTAGAGTTATTAAGTAACTTATTACAGCTAGGAAACAATAAGTTTGTATGCATGTACATTGGCATCGGCAGTTCAATTATACACGTAGCTTAGTGATGAATAGTATTAGCGCTGGCGCTGCAGAGCATCATTGGTTTTGGCAGGTCGATTCTGCCAGACAACCCCCTAATTAAAAGCGGCTAGTTTCGCTCCTGTATGGGGGCAATCATTGAGTACCAGTAAAGTGCAGCTTCCACCAACCAAACGATTGCCATATAGTGAATGATTATAATGCTTATTATTAAAGTCGTTTTATTTTCTTATTGTAGCTTTCTTCTGTACATGACTACAAGTTTTCAAAAGTGTAATGTAAGTTTATTTGAACATAAAATCTATATTACATGAATGATGAAGTTACTTTTTTTCAGCTTTAGAATAAAGCTGGATTTCAAGTGGTGCTGTTAAAAGTATCTTCTACTAACGAAACAGACGAGCGAAAAGCACTCTGCTTCCAGTCCGAACTTCTGAATGCGGAAATAACGGTCTGCCTGCTGACGAGGCTAGCGTGTTGTTTTTAAATAAAGTTTTACCTACCTATAAACGTGAACCTTGCTGGAGATTTTAAGCCAGTAGATATCTACAGTATGAACTGACAAAGTTTCAGAAATTAAAGATCATGAGCAAAAACCTGGGCAGATCAACCTCGTGCCCAGGTTCCAAGTGTCTCACGCGACTTCGTGGGATGCCTGAGGACGAGGCTGGGCGTAACCGTTGCAATGCTGTCGCCATGGTCCTAGCCAGTGCGCTTATGAGAGGAATTCATCCCCTGAAAATATTCAAAATGGCGGACGTTCAGGGGCGTGAATGCCTCTCACAAGCGCACTCACTAGGAACACTATTTTGCGATATAATCGCCTTGACTGCCTGTTTTTTTTCCCGTTATTAGGGCTTAACGACAAGTGGATATGTTTTATTCATATTCATTGAGATGCCACCGATATTATGCCATCTGTTTATTATGGGGAAGTTTATACTTGTACTTTATAATGAAATCAAGGAACATGGAACATTCAAAGTGCAATTCTTTTTTCATAATGCCGTAAGTTATGTTACTGCCGTAAGTTATGTAAGTTACACAAAAATGGCCATATCGTTCAATATTCATTGCATAGCATCAATAATTCTTGTGCGCTTTTTGTTTTTCTTTGTTTTGGCGTATTTAAAATATATTAGTGGCTTTATCTTTGCTCTGGTCTCGTAATACCTCTTTTCTATCTTTAATTACACCGCCACGTTAAATCCAGTAATTTGAATTATTCATGAAAAGTTTCAAGATACGAGCCTTTAAATATTTAACAATTATTGAATGAGGTTGAGCACGATATGAAGAATTATCAAGCCCGAAGTTTGCCGTTATCAACCGAAGGCTGAGGTTGATAACGGCTAACACAGTTGATAACGGCTAACTGAGGTTGATAACGGCTAACTGAGGTTGATAACGGCAATTGTGCGAAAACCGAATTCAATAATTGTTTTATTATTTATTTAAAAAATTAAAAACAAACGGAAGAAGCCATTTGTATTTTATTTGTATTATTAAAGAAAAAAACAATTCCTTAGTCCTTCGGCAGCCGTCGTTATCGTCATATCAATGGCGTCAGCAAGTCAATATGATTCTCGTCGTCATAGTAATATGGCGCAAACGCGTCCAAAGTTTTTTCATATTGACTCTTTGACGTCATTTTTGTTAATATGAATGTGAAAAATCCATATTTGGTTAGCCATTGAGTTGATATGACAATTTCACAGTTGGCTGTTAGCCAATCAGAAACTAGGAATTTTTTAAATAAATAATAATTAACAATTATTCGCCGAAGGCGAGGTGATTATCGTGGAATATTTGCCGAGACGAAGTCGAGGTGAATATTCCCCGATAATCACCGAGCCTGAGGCGAATAATTGTTTTTGTATTTTTGCACAAGTTTATTTGTATTTTTCTGGTCTGAATTCATTTTAATTTCGCTTATTTCTTTATCACTAACTTCAACAAAACGGCTAGCCGCCATTTTGAAAATTTCGATTTTGTTATATTCACCTGTAGGTGAATATAACAGATTAATACGTCAAATTTGACCAATCACCTTGTATGATTTGTTATGTTCACTTGTGCAAAAATACTAATAACAATTGTTGAGGTTGATCGTGATATGAAGAATTATCAAGCCGAAAGTTTGTGTTATCAACATAGGCGTCGAAAGATCGATAAGTGTGGGGGGGGGGGCATATTCATATATTCGTGTTCACAGACCTTAAAAACAATCGATTTCAAAAGAAATTAACAATGCAGAACACAAATATATGAATATGGTCCCCCCCCACTTATCGATCTTTCGACGCCTATGGTTATCAACCGAAGCCTGAGTCATCTTTTAAATAAAAAATAATATCACTTGAAAGGTAACCGTGTGCCTTTAATGACTCTATTTAGGATGATCAGTCAGAAGTGCAAGAGAAGTTGGCCAGACCATGGTTGAAAGATTACGTTAAGGACCTTATGAAGTCAAGGTAAGAACGTGGATGATAGAAACCATGTCAAATGAATACAACTGAAACGCTACCTCCAACCGGAAATTTGAAGCCAAACTGAAGGCCAGTCCCAGTCTTTCACGCACGCGAAGAGCACGGTCAATCCGTCAAGATAATGAAAACTAGCTTAAAATTTATAAAAAGCTTTTTACAGCGCCCAAAGCTTTCTTAATATGCATTTATTTAGGTAAAACTTTCTATTAGACTTCACTTTTAGTTTTTTCTTATTTTTTTCTAATAATTGTTTACGCGAGAATATGTGGCTCAGATTTGGCTTCATGATAAAAATACATGTACAATTAGGCAGTTTATCTGAAGGTTGCTTTCCAGTTATATTCATTTCACTGATAGAAATTAGCCATTTCCCAAAGTCCCGAGTCTAGTCGCACGAATCCCATGTTGGAGGGACAAGAAATATGGCAGCACACATTTAAATTAAATGTTTAATGTAAAAAGTAGATATTTCATTTTTGGTCGTATCAAAAAGTTGATATTTGATAGCAGATACTTCTACTCTTTTACATATTTGACGTCTGTCACGATATATTTTGTCCCTCCAAACGATCCCAGAATGCACTGTGATCCCTTTTGGGAAAAGGCTAATTCAGTGAAGATCCCATGTGGAACACTGATCTAAAAGCCTAGGACTCACTAGGGACTGGATAGAGCATAATTTTGATTCAATGAAGCGAATATTGAAGCCAGTATTTCCACAGCATGACGTCATAACGTTGACGTCACTCCTTTGAATACACATACAACGCTATGACTTCACTCGACGGTGAATATAATGTTAAAACTCCATATTTGGTCAGCTATTAAGTTCATATGATGATTTCACTCTTGGCCAATCAGAAACCATGAGTCTTTTAAACAAATAATAATGATAATTATTCACTCGCAAATTGTAATTCAGAAGAAAGAGATCAGATCACTGGTGACTAATTTATATCAAGACAATACGTGTATTTTCTCAACAATAGGTAGAAGCTGTTCTACCTCGGTACCAGTAGATTTGTGCGTGGTCACTCCAATATGGCCAAAATTATTGTGGTGTTGTTCGTTGTGCGTGTATTGTATGCTCGCTTAACCGATAGCAAGTTATTCATGCACGAATTCAACAATTAGTCTTTCTCACGCCATGCGTCCAGGCCTTCTTTGCCATATTTTAGTGGCATTGGCAAGCTGTGCAACAACAAAGGATGACTTGATTTGGGAAAAAGACAATAAACATGACTTCACTGTAGTCAGTACACCGTTTACCGCCAGACGATCTCTTTTGCCAATGGGACAGTCCTTGAACAGAAGAGACTTTAAAACTGGGCCACTGCTAATCAGATATTTACCCCATTTATAGACCTTCCCGCGAATATTCAAGAATAGAGTTCTATTTGAGAAAAATTTACAATCCCGAGAAAAGTAAGTGCTTCAGATCCATGGATTTCCGATTTCCTATTTAAATTCAAAATTAATGCCTCAGCTAAACTAACGCCCGTATTCTAAAAGCTCACTCGCACTCAATGAGTAGTGGTTCAATCTGAGCTTCTCTTGAGTGTCAATGCTGTTTTTGAATAGCTGGAGGGTGAGTTGTCACATAGTAAGGTACGACACTAACCATCCAGCTGTTCAAAAACAGCATTGACACTCAAGAGAAGCTCAGATTGAACCTCCACACAGTGAGTGTGAGTGAGCTTTTAGAATACGGGCGTTATAGGTCTTCAGTTTATAAATTATACTGGATATCTCCATCAGATCTAAACTAGGTTTCTCTCGCAGGTTCAATTCCTGCCAGAGGGCCTATAGTTGCATTTTTCGCAACTGCTCCTGGAAGTCCTGGTTAGGTCTAATAAATCTATAAACTTTACACTCGAAATTTTCATCAAATTATTTTCATTTTAAAAGGATGACTACCAAGTTCCAAATATTTCTGTTTTTTGAAGATTTTAAGTTCTCAACACAAACTCTCTCCGTGGTCATGATCTGCTCTATTCTACTTTACGCGGTGAGTCATACAACTTTTAAATCGGTGTGTTATACATACCATAATTATGTTTTCTGAATATAATCAAACTTGTGTGCGTGTAATAGCTGTTATTGTGCTTATTATTAGCATGACAAAATTACTGGATGCTGATTGGTTGAGAGGAGTACAATTCATTAATTGTGCTGCAGTACAATTAATGATTTTCCCAAAACAAGCAAAATGGCGGAAAATATTTTAAGGCACAAATGTGAAATGAAATTGCCGTGGAAGAACTAGATGAAAATACGAACAAAAGGACCAAATTTTGCTTGAACAAAAGAACTAAATGAAAATACAAACTAAAGCACCACATTTTGGTTGAAAGTCTGGCAGGACTGGGTTTTGGCGAGAGATACGATGTTGACATTGACTGATTGAGAAGTACGTATCCAATTTTGTCATGCTAATATAAACAAGTACAGTAATCATGCGATGCTGCTCACACAATTGGGGATTAATGGTACTCATGATGTTTGTGTGATGTTACTCTGAGTGTGTATCCACACCGGGCAGGCTTGAAAAATATGCCTGGCCACGGCAGGATTCGAACCTACGAATCCCGCCGTGGCCAGGCATATTTTTCAAGCCTGCCCGGTGTGGATACACACTCAGAGTAACATCACACAAACATCTTATTCACCTGAGTACATTACACCAACACGGTACTCATGATGTTTGGAAATTTGCCAAATTGGACTCGCCCAGGCGGCTCGTCCAATTTTGGCAAAATGTCCAAACATCACTCGTACTATCAATCCCTAATTGTACTCGCCATCGCATGGGTTACCTATACAAATAGGGTTAATCGTAGGCCTCGCCCACACGTACTGTAAACATATGGTTGCGAATACGCCTTTCGTCCACACGTATCCGACAAAAACGCAAACTTCTGAAAACGGTCTCCAGAGTGAAAACGCAACGAATCTGGATACGCCTGCACGAATTGTAACCGGAACGTTTTGAAAACGATGACGTAAATATTTAATAAAATTTGAGATCCACCCACACTAGTAATAACACATAACTATATAGACCCATTGCACATGACGTCACAGCGCTGGTGACGATGCATCTGGAGGACCAATTAGCAATCTATGCATAATATGATTTTTGTAAACAAAGCAAATTTTGAATAACTTTATAATAATTTTGTATGAAAATGGTTAATTTTTGCGCTGTATGTGGTTGTTGTACCCGAACAGATATTGTTAGGGAGCATCTAGAGGACATTCTAGGAATTTGTGACGTCAGTGCAATGGGTCTATAGAATCCAGTCGCGAAGACTGCGCGAACTACACGCGTGGTTTGATTGAGATCACTCTATTGGCCGCCATGTTGGCTTCACTCAATCATAAGTCGGATTTGAATTGTTACTTTATTGGCTGTACCTGGCAAAAGGATCTAACTAAAATTCTTTTGTTCAGCAAAACGCTCCATAAGGACAATGTTAGGCATATTTTAACCTCGTCCCCAGGGCATTTTACCTCTACGGCTGAAGATCGGCGAAAATAGCCCTGGGATCGGCTGGTCACATGACACCCAGAATTTGTGGGTGTTTTGATACGATAATTTATGTGAAATTAAATCTTTTTGTTTGTTTACGAATAATAAATGTGAAGTAATGAACTATTTGCCAACTTATTCATCTAAAGACGTTATTTTAAAAGCAATATGCTTGCATAATTCTTCCTATATCGATGAGTCTGACAAACACATAGCACGGCAGGTATAGGACGTAAGTGAATCTTGAATTCTTACGTTTTCCGTATAATTTGACAACAAATCAAAGGAGACGAGCCAGGGTGCGATAATTCGCGTACTTACGTACCGGAGGCACGCTAATATTACAATATTGTACTTCTTAGTTTTTAACCAAGTACCACGTAGGTACCAGGTACTCTTGCTATCTGCGTACTTATTTTTGCTGGTACACATGACCTTTCTACGCCCAAAGTATTCAACGCCGTAATTTAGTTGGTGTATCATGTGTCTGAGATGTCTTGACATGAAACATGATTGGACTCATGGCACTAAGATACGTTGGAGTCGATTGTTTGTATTTTGCAAAATTTGTGCTTCTTTTTCTACCTCGTAGTCTGAACACACTTTTCAGAAACCTGTATTTTATGAACCTTATTTGACAGACTAAGTACACGTTGAGTGCTGAGTTTGTTCTAGCTCAAGTACGCGGCAACAACCATTGGCGTACCAGTTCGGGTACGACTAAAAATCTTGAATTATCGCTCCTTGAACGACTCACGGATCATATCTAATATTGTGTAATATTAGTAGAGGGAATAATGTGATTTCAGTAAAGTTGGAAAAAGAGAGAGAACATGTCGACGTTTCTTTATATATTCCAGGTAGTTTATCTGACGTTAAGTCTCAATTCTGGTCTCAAATGTTATCAGAACCCCAATTTCCAAGCAACGTTTGCACGATACACATGAATGGATATACCAAAATCTGATTACGAAAATATAGTGAATAGCAACATAGTAAAATAGATAATATACTAAATGTAAAATAGTGAATATAAAATTGTCAATTTAAAAATAGTCAATATTAAAACCCAGCAGAAATAACTATATAACCAGACACATTACTAAAATGCGATGCCCAACAAATAAAACTTCCGGCGTTTCCGCCTAACTGCCTACAAGTAAAGTTATATTATATAACGAGGAAACCAACGATATGCCTACCAAAGTTAGCAAGGATCAAACGTACTGCATTTTTAGCTATTAGTTGAATAATTTTGAACCAATTTGTGAACAATACAATTTTGTTTGACTCTCAAAGGCCATAAATCGCTAGAATAATGTTGTTTAGTAATACATTTGACATCCGTAGGTACAATTGTTTTCGCTGAATCGAACAGTGGTATTTTTGTCCTTAGTGGACAGAGATAACGCGCAGCAAAAAGTTGTCACCGCAATATCAAATCCAGACCACACATGGAAATTCATCCAAAAGCATGATGTTTTGCAAGCGTTGTGAAAACAACCAATCACGAGGCATTCTAAACCAGTCTGACCGGTCCAGGCGCGCAAAGCAGGCTGGAGGAGCACAAAAGAAATAGTTGATTCTGTGGTTGATAGCAAAGACTCGCAAATACTTCCACGGAGTATCCATGAGTCAAAAATGTTAAAGCACTAGGGTTGTTTGAATAAATTATACTGAAAAGGAATCATTGCGTTTTTGAACAGACCAATGTGATAGTAGAATTGATCAGCTGATCTCAGGGCCACTTTTTCCGACCTTCAGCCGTGGAAGCAAAATGGCCTGGGGACGGGTTTGGCATAATTTGTTTCCAGAACTATTGCTAAATGCTAATACAATATCAAGTACATCGTCTTGTGTTTACACTGAGACAGATCATACGTCAGACCAATCGTTGCAGTCTAAACAAGTGATCCTGCTCCAGTATAAATCGGATCAATGTTCCCTTGTATAGATCTCACTATTTGGTTTGTATTTTGCAAGTTTGTACCTGAACATAGTTAATAAAGCTGCCGACTCTCTTCTAGCCAAGGTTCGACGTGGGGTTGCTGGTTAGTTCTCTCAGAAATATCTATTTTATGTTTTCCTGTATTATATTTAAGGATATCGGCAGTAAAAGTTCTGTTTATCTGGTAGAAAATAACTTGTAAAACCCTTAGTGTTGTTTATCTTGTGACCTTTCGATCTCCCCCCCTTCCCAAAAACAAAATATGTCCCCCTCTTCGGAGATTTCTTCCACATCCCTACGGTGGAAGGGTGGTGTTTATCCCCCCATCCTCAACATTCCTTGTGTGTTCACTCCGGTTTACTGTGGATTTTCAGTAGAGCGTTATCATAAATCCACGGCGCGAATCGAACACACGTTCTCAGAGTGAAAGGCGCTTGCTTTGACGATTGTGTCACCGAAGCCCCTAGTAGCTCGATCTTTCTAACAAGACCAACTAGAAATTTTATTGCCGATGTCTTTATACTGAAGTCGGTTGTTATAAATATATTCTTTAGAAAATGCAACATATTTCTCAACCCTGCCGAGGCTTATACATTTTATAACGTTTTTTTGTTTAGGTTCGTTCATCGGTGCTTTTATTCTTGCTGCCATATTCTCTGTTTTCTCTCTTATACGTTTCATGGAAAATCATAAGTAAGAGTTATTCTCCTCGAAATAATCACTTAGTTCCTTGTACTCTAACCTGGGATGATAGTTGGGATCACAGGATGATAGTTGGGGTCACAGGATGATAGTTGGGATCATGAGATGATAGATACGTTCAGCTGATGGTAGAGTTTGGATGGTAGAGTTTGACAGAGCCCAGGCATGGCTGTTGTCTTTTTTCGCCCAGACACGTTATCAAGTGTTGAGCGAGTTGAGGCGCGTGACATTGTAATTGCCTCTTTAGGGCGCAATTCCAGTCCTCGCACGAAGCTCCTCGCAGCTCGCTGCGAGTGCATGCATGAGCTCTTTCATCCAATCACAATGCTTAAGAGTTAATTTTAATTAGATGCAAGCACTCGCAGCGAGCTGCGAGGAGCTTCGTGCGAGGACTGGAATTGTGCGTTTAGGTAATTATGAATTCGTTATAATATATATTATCTCGATAAGTGGTAACAATATATATTATATCCCAGGGACAATGTGATTAGAAGCGAACTTTCTCTAAGCCTCATTTAAATGTAATAATTTTCTTTTTAGTAACGACCAGAAGGCTTTTTTATCACAAATTTAATATATTGTAACAACGTTTCAACGAGTTTACTCCATCATCAGGTTACATTTATACGCACTAAAAAACCCGTTGGGAAAAAAAAGGCCTTCTGGTCGTTACTAAAAAAAAATTCCAGGGACAGTTAATGACTCTAAGGCGTAATTGTTCGTAGTAAGTACACGATTTAATCACCGCGGCACATCAAACAAAACTGCATTATGAACTATGTACTAGTTAAATTCCCGCACCCCTGTGTTTTCCTTGACAAGTTCTTTAGCAGATTTTTCTTGACAAGTTTCCTTTACTAGTATTCCTTTACAAGTTTTCTTGACGAGTTTTCCTTGATAAATTTACTTGACAAGTTTTCCTAGTGTGTCGTATAACTTCATATATAACTTCATGAAGTATTCGTCGAAAATTAGCTTATATACTGTGCATCGTTTAAGAAACTGGACTTTTTACAAAGCCTAGTTTACATGAGCAAGTCATATTTTGCAAGTTTCACTTTGAAAAATTTTATTTGCTGGTGTAAATTAGAAAATATCGCAAAGTTTTTATTGACAAGCGCACTTGTTGAAAAACTTGCATGCCAGCTCTTCAACAAGTTCCTTTGTTCAAACTAAAGCTGTCATGTCGCTAAAATTGCCCGTGTAAATGACATGCCAAGAAAAATGTGACAAGTAAAGAATTGTTCAGTGTTTACAATGGCAAATACAACTTACCAAAGGAAACTTGTCAGTTGTCAAACGAAAATCATTTACTATGTTTAATGTCTTTAATCTCTCACAAACCTCTTTCGTTATAAAAATGAGATAACAGATTATAATCTTCGAAATATTTCATCTGGTCTTTGTCTACCACAACCACGCACCAATAGCATGAAAAATACTTTCATGTATGATGGTACTAAACTATGGAACTCTATCCCAAATGAAATCAGGGAAAGTCAATCCCTGTCAAGCTTTCAAAAGAAAATTGCTGCTCATATTTTCTAAGACTACTTGTTCTACTACTTGTAAATAATCATTCTACCATTCCTACTATCTAGCTAATTTGTACTTGTTACTATACCTCATATTTGTAAATAACTATATTTATGTAATATTTCGCTTAAACTACTGTAATTTTTCTTATGCATGACACGCCCCCTATGGAAATCAGCTTCGGTTGATTGGGTTAGCGTGGGTAAATAAAGTTTTTCTATCTATCTACTATCTATCTTTAATGTACACGAGCATGTTCAATTAGCCTTTCTCACGCCGCCATTTTTGGGTGGCATTTCATCCAAAGTCTGCGAGATAAGTCCACATAACAGCGACTTTTTATAATTTTTTGAACGAATGATGGTAAATTCGCTTTGTAAATGGTTAGTTTATTTTGAAAAATTGCTTTTCACATTGTGTTAATTGTCTGCATTGGTTAACGAGAATTGGTTGCAACCCAAGAATGGCGGATATTCGTCATCGTGAGAAAGGCTAAATTTGCCAAAAGAAGATTGTTCGTATAAACTTAGACTTTATAATAAACATCATTGAATTTTTCTTTTATAATTTTATACTCTTTTTCTATTTTCGCCAGGAATAACATGCTAAGGATGTTCAAAGGAGATAAATCGTTTATTCCTAGGTTTATGAATGTGTCACAGTTTATGATTGTAAGTTTACTGATACTTCCGTTTTAGTTTGGAATTTTAATTTTCATCATACAAATGTAGGCACACGCCTTGGTTTAATATTCCCCAAGATATCAAGATTGTTTGTTAGACTCTGCCTTGGCCATTCTCTGTAGTCTAAAAACTTGTTTTTCAGTAGTCTCAAGTCAAGATCTGTTTTTCAGTAGTCTCAAAATTTGTTTTTCAAATCCTACTTGTCAACAGTTGGAAATGTTGATTCGTGTTAGTCGACGAGTTGTTTAATGAGTCGACAAATAAAAATGTCGAACAAACGCGTTAACAAACGATTTGACATGCATACAGGGATTAATACAAGCATTTTAGTCTACTACCTTTTTTTCGGAAGAAGATTGCAAATAAATGAGTTTTAGATGGAGAACAGTACCTCGCTTCTGCCTCCCCCCCGGTAAAGTTCTTGATTTTGTCTCTATAACAACATTTCCAGCATGCAGACATAACCGTTTTTAAACTGGTTGAAGAATATATACAACGATCAAGTACTTCCTTTTACAGTTAATTCACATTTACCACCATTTCGTCAAAGTATATATATATATATATATATATATATATATATATATATATATATATATATATATATATATATATATATATATATATATATATATATATATATATATATATATATATATATATATATATATATATATAGTTACGGAAGTTTTAATATTCATGCACTTGAAGATTTTTTGCTACCGTACACCTGTTGTAGAAAAATGTTGTATAAATCCCTGGTATGACACCAGTAAATAAAACATGGCAGCAACTAGTTAAATGTGACTGTCCTGAATGTCCTGAATATATCGTTCTTTTTATTAGGGAAAGGGTTTGAGATATCACAGTTTTCAAATTGGCTACTTTATGTGGGGTAGGTTTTTTGGTTAAGTAAAATGTGTCGCTATTGGGTCGTCACCAACATATGTGAACGGGCTTTGCTTTATGGTGGTTGGTGGCACCGAAGAGAAATGTTTTTCACAATGAGTAGCGATTGGTCAAAGACCACTATTGGCAACGTAATGGCCAATCATATGCTTTGTTCGCAAACGACTTGTTTATAAATTTAACAATAGATGTGAACTTGGTCCAACCAACTTTTCAACCACCAAAAAACCCTTACTTCAACTATATCGAAATGTCACGTAACGTTTTCTGTCCCTTTATTCACATAAACGAAAGTATTAGACATTTTTAAGTCAACATTCTTAAGCATCACCAGCTCCTCTTTCAATTTTTTATCAAAGTGCATATAAAGCGAAAATGTTATTGTCTTATTAAAATGCAAAAGAACTCTTAAATCTGCATTGCAATAACTCTTAAATTAAGAACTTTTAAATTTCCAATGCTTCATTCAGGGTCGAGATATTTCGACTTGCGTCATATTGAAATGAGATAATATGGTATTTGGCAAGGTTTTTACACCTCTTTTTTTAACTTTCTACAGGCTACATTTTGCTCATGCTCCTGTTTTTTGTTATCTTCTTTTCTATTTTCTGCCTGTCGTTTTCCATCGTTCGAGGTTTGGTTGCGAGCTGGTTTGAAGGAGGAGGGTAAGTGTTCATCACTACTCAGCGATTATACATATGTAATGTCATAGCTACCTCGAAATCCTTTGTTTCGCGAAGGACGATTAATGACTAATTTACCTCATTGCTAAAACATGAGGGACGATTAGAAACTAATCATCCCATGGGACGATTAGTTACTAATCGTCCCTTTTTTATGCATAACCTCTTATACAGCTATACAGGGTGTCCCAAAAAAACAAAAAAACCATTGAAATAACGTATTGTTAAAATTTGAATGCCCTAGCACTAAGCCGAACCCAAAGTGCCAAAGATGCGTAAAATATTGACAAGGGTGCATATATTAAATATTGACTTAATAAGAAATTAAAATATCTTTGTAAAGCGCACGATTTTCTGCTTCTTAAACGGGGTTTTTACGCATAAAATTTACTTACGTCCAGCTTTGATGCACGTGTGGGTTCAGCAGAGTGCTGAGGCATTCAAATTCTAACAATACATTTATTTCAATAGTTTTCGTTTTTTGAGGACACCCTGTATAGGGTGTCCCTCCCAAAAACCCCCCAAACTATTGAAATAACGTATTGTTAGAATTTGAATGCCTCAGCACTCTGCTGAACCCACAAGTGCATAAAAGCTTGATATAAGTAAATTTATGCATAAAGAAACAGTTTAACAAGCTGCTTTAAATTCCCAAGACCAGAAAATCGTGCGCTTTACGTATACAAAGATATTTTAATTTCTTAATAAGTCAGTATTTATATAATATATGTACCCTTGTCAATATTTTACGCATCTTTGCTTTCAGCTTAGTGCTATGGCATTCAAATTCTAAGAATACGTTGTTTCAATAGTTTGGGGGGGGGGACACTCTGTGTTGATGTTCAATTAAATATTTAACAGACATGAAAAATCAACCATAACCTCATTAACGAACATCCCAATAGTCATTAGTATCAAAAAGGCAAACGCGCCTTTTCATTTCAACTTATTCAATCAAATAAAACCGTTTTATTGTCTCAGTAGCTGTGATATTACAAAGTGATAGCATGGCATTCAGGGCGATTAGTGATGAAATAGCCCTCGAGCCTCGAGAGGTTTAGTAAAAGCTCCTGAAACGCGCATTATAGGTGTTGGGCGAATATGTTTTTAAAGTTTGGATCAAAATCTCGGGACAAAACATTTCTGACCATCGATGAATAATTTTTGTATAACAGGTTTTTTTCAGGTATATATATACAGGGTGTATCAAAAAAAGCGCAACCTCGGAATTTCCCAAGAAATCGACATTGTTTTAAAGACAAAAGATTTTAGGCGCCTGGGAATTTAAAATAGCATAACTGTCAAAATTACTGCACACGCGAGTGCATAAAGCAAAATTTATGCATTTATTTAATGCACAACAACAGTAATATGATCTATTAGCAATTCGATTTCAATTCCCACGGGCTTAAAATCTTTTATGCTTAAGAATTGCAAAGTGATTTCTTAGGAAATTCGGAGGTTGCGTTTTTTTGATACACCCTGTATAGTTCATTGTAATTTCATCTGGGCAAGTGGATGAAAAACTCAATATTAACACACGGAAATATTCGTTCCGCTGCACTAAAAACGCGCAAGTTTTTGCAGATCTGCAAACAAGTTGTAACAAGGTCGTTGTCAAGCCGATATTAGGATATGTTCCCATTGCTTGTTCCCAGTTGTTGTGACAAGTATGGAACAAGTTGTATCACCTTGTCACAAGATTTATGATGTTAGCAGACTTGCAACAAGATTACTACATGCTGTTCATCACAAGTTGCTACGAGCTTGTTGTCATCAACTTGTTAATAACTTGTTAGGTGCAGACGATATCAGACTTGTTGGAACAACTTGTTGCGAGTCTGTTGACCTCATCAACCTTGTTACAAGATGATAACAACTTGTGCCAGACAAGCGAATACATCTTGTTGACAAGCAGTGTGAAATTTTTATGCGTGCATGCGAGACGTCACGGTAAGCAAGATTAGGTATGCAGGCCCCAAACCCTAAATGGTATTCATCTCAAATAATTCTGCATGTTAACATTTTATTTAGCGTTCTCTTTGCCGTGGCTTTTCTTACTCGCTTGTCTTTGCCAGTAACTGCGATGACAATATTTCGTGATCACAACTATTCTAAAGACGTCATATCTATAAATAACAGGTATGTGTAACGTTACATCCGAGGGGTCACTGGGTAGAATGTTGGATTCGAGGAGTGTGTTAGACCCCGTTCGCATGAGTACCGGGGCGAATTCAAACCGGAATGAAAGTTGAAATTGTCAACATGTTTGCATGAGAACGGTATACGAAGTCAAGCCGGAATGAAAATTGAAATTGTCAACATGTTTGCATGAGACCGGTACGAAAATCACAAAATTTTCAATTTATTCCCCTTGCCAGGCAATTTTCTTTTTTAGAAGGCTTTTGGTAGCATGTGTTGTTCCAATGTCAAGGTTACAGCCGAGACCGTTCTGAAATGTATTTGTGTTTACATTCATCCCGGTTTGAATTCATGCCGGTCTGAAGTCAGTCGGCTCGGTCCAGCAGGCGGAATGACTTGAGACCGGTCTGAGTTATTTTCGTCCCGGTCTCATGTAAACATCTTTAACATATTTGTAACTTACTTTTATATACTTTTTTTAGATAAACTTTATTCTCATAATTACCATTGTTGTAAAGTAACACGCAATCCAGTCGTACTCGGCTGCATTGTGTTTTCTTATTAAATCTATCTATCTATCTATCTATCTATCTATTATAAATAGTACAATGACCGAAACGAACTGGTCCCGGTTTGCCTTCGTTCCGGTCTCATGTAAACGGGGCCTTACTCCAAAAGATCTCGTACACCTAGAAAAATCTCTAAAAATTTCAACAATCCTTAACCATCACTAAAGTCCCGAAAAGTCCCAAATATTCCCTAAAAATCTCACTGATTTTTACACACCTTGGACTTGCAGTGGTGTCAAGTAATGAAGTAAATGTACTTCGTTGCTGTACTTGAGTACTATTTTTGAGAAGTCAGCATGTAACCAAGTAAACTTTTTCTGGAGTACTTTTACTTGGAACAAAGTCGTTTCAATAAGTAACGTTTTACTTCGTTATTTTCATTTTGTGGCGTAACTTTCTGACTTTTGTTTAATTTTACGTGATTTATCCGGGATTTATTTTAATTTTGGGTAGGTAATAGGACCTCTACATGCGTCTAGGATCTCTCGTTTGTGGCTTACTTATAAGCATTATTAATATTTAATTATATTAATATAATTTTCTTATATCTTCAACGGGGTCTGGAATGTATACCATGGCGCGAAATATTTTGTATTATAGGTATATTATAGGTGCGCGCATATAATTGTGCTGTTTCGTGTCTTTTGTATTGGGGAATACCTCCGCTCCCTGCACGCTACAGACAATAGT
Source organism: Paramuricea clavata (assembly GCA_902702795.2). NCBI lineage: Eukaryota > Metazoa > Cnidaria > Anthozoa > Malacalcyonacea > Plexauridae > Paramuricea > Paramuricea clavata. Next base: position 26,147 of record CACRXK020002644.1, read on the forward strand.
ACATTTACTTTTTGTTTCAAGTATTTTTTAAGGACAGTTTGTATTTTTTACTTAAGTACGTTTTGTACTTTTTACCCTTACTTATAGTTGTTTTATTGTTAGTTACTTTTACTCGAGTACAAATTCAAAGTAATTTAGGCACCACTGCCTCGGAGTGATACACCCCTCAGTTCCATTATAGACTACCTACTGTAAAACATCAAATTTTTCCCAGAAACGTCTACTTGGTGTTCTCGTATTTCTGGTTTTTCTTGGGACTTCCCATGGGTTTCTTCTCCGCCATGTTTCGAATCTTGAAGACAATGGCTGTGGGAGCTCTGATGTTACCAAGAATTGATCACAGCTTAATGCCGGATGGTTTTCAACGGCTTGACGGAGGTAACGAACTTTTGTAAGGGATTAGCTGGAGCATTCCATGGGCCGTGAGCTTGACCGCTGCACCGCCGCCCCCCACTGAATTTTTCCACCTCCCCACCATTTCCACCAAAAACCGGCCTTGTGATATACAAAAAACGGGCTAGACTAAAGCATAGGTATCTTATATACAGTAGACAGCGCATCTCTTTTAGTAGTAAAATTGAAGCCAAGAATATTCCAGCGGTTACCCCCATTTGAATAGATGGCGGCCATGTTGAAGTTTCCCACTCGCTAATAAACGCTTAAAAAACAATAACTTTCATCATTTGAATAGTTTGAAAATGTTGTGGAATAGGTTTAACTTAATGTTTAAGTTCCCTGTTTAAGAACTAGAAAACATACTAGTCTTCTCATTTCATGGGAATATCCTGAGTCTGCAATCAGGACTTCAATTTTTGAATTGCAGAATAATTATATGCACTATCTAGTGTATATAAGATATCTATGCACTAAAGACTATTTCATGTCAGTGGCCATGACTTGGTCTATGTCTTGGGCGTAACACACCAACTGTAAAACTATAATTTTACTGTTTTTAATTATAGGCTGCTGTCTTTTTGGCTAACGTTATTATTTTGTCTCTTTGAAAGGTTTCAATGCGTACATCTGTTATCTTCACGTACAAACAGCTTACAGAAACCCTGTTCTTCGAGTTTTCTGTCAAATATTGAGCGATGAAACACGTAAGTATTGGCAATTTATACAGTATAGCAATGTTAATGGCAAATCTATTAGATTTTCTCACTTTACTATTAGTAATTAGGTATTATTAAGTAAACTTGTTCAAATTAACTACGAATTTCTTCTTTCACAAGTTGTCAAGTGTGGCTATCGGTACTTCCAGAAAAGAGACGAAGTCGAGGGAAACATTAAGATTCAAGGGAAAACAAAACTAACTATTTCCCGAGGGAACAGGCATTAAGTGTTTTGTTATATAGCGACGAACAAAAATCAACTTCAACAACATTCATACAACAGTTGTATTTCGTGACGAAAACTCTATAGTGTAAACGAGTTTAAAATTAAAAGAACCTACTTAAACGGTTTCAGCAGCATATCCTGTTGCCTGTTGTGTATTTTTCTTCTCTTTTATATTCTTTATTTGAACACAAACTTGGAAAATCGTAGTTTCTAATTATCTGAGTTTTGCCTCCATTTTGTTTATTTATGTACGTGGCCGGTCGGGGCGGGCAACAATTTTTCACTTGTTGCCCGGCGGGAAACATTGCATTTATCTGAAGTCACGTGACCACAAATCAGCCAATCACGTTTGGTGTTCACGCTAGCTATATATAAATAATACTTTATATTGTATCATAGGACACAACAGGGAACGAAAATGGACATATTCAGCTCAAGCTCGTGCCAGATGGTTCCTTGCCCTTACCTTGGCCCGCAATCCACAACTAGCGTCGAACCGTAAACTTGGTGGTTTTAAAGCAGGAAAAGCACCTCAACCTGATCAAGGTGGTTGTGTCGAACATGGCGACGTCAAAATTGAAGTTGGTCGGTATGGATTAATGCAAGATAAGTGAATGATATACAGTAGTGCAGTAAAAACCCACATAAAAGAACCACCAGTTTTATATCAGGCTGAAGTTCTTTCATAATAGTAGCCTGCGCGCATTCTCATGACATCGATCAAATGATGTAAGAGGCTGCGCAACAATGAAGCAAAGCTTGCCCCAAACTTTTCCAGGTTTTCCGGGAAAAATAATTTTTGCGAGAAAATTAATACGTTGATTATGCGGAAACGTTCATATGCATGTCAATGTCAACATGGCGCTTCACAGTCCGGAATGCGGGTTCGACCTCAGTGGGTTCGACGAAGGTTCGACCCTCGACCTACGTAGGTTTTTAGAAACAATTAACATGGCTTGCTTTTTGCTACAAGTGAATTTTGGCGGGATGTATACATGCGACGGATCATGTAGAAATATTTGTTTGTCAGTGCGGCATATCGGGACAACAAAATACTCTAATTTGTGACTCCGTTTCGCGTAATTGCCAACGACAATAGGATCTGTTGCTTTTGATAGTAATGGACCTTTCCCCTTATAACTAAAATTTCGATCTAGACAAAAATTTCATTACAGCTTGAAAGAGCATCACAAAATTAGTAATATTCCAAAGTTTTGTTGCAAAATCGTGTAAAATGCGGATAATACAGCCTTGCGAAGTTTGCCCGTTTTCAGTCATTTTGTATCACAAACGGGAAATTGACATCCGATTCGGGTGTTGGGGCTGCAATTTCCCGTTTGTAATGCAAAATGACTGAAAATTGCAAACTTCGCAAGGCTCTATTTTCCTCATTTTACAACATTTCGCAACGAAACTTTGGAATATTACTAATTTTGTGATACTCTTTCAAGTTGTGATGAAATATTTGTCTAGACTTGCCTAGATCAAAATTTTGGTTATAAGGGGAAAGGTCCATTCCCAACATTCAGACTGGTTGTTCTTAGAAGACCCACTGGATCTTAATCCACGGGTTTTTACTGTATGCTGGGTCTGTTTACTTCTCTTTACTTTTTTATGTATTTTATATTTGAATATCGGAATGGAAAGTCCACTTGAAGACAAATGGCTAAATTCTTATCCTATTTAAAGGCTAAGGAAATCTTGACATTCTGAACATGTTGATATTTTGGTAAACGTGATACCTTTTCTATATTATAGCATAAAATGTGCAACTAGTTTATCCACTTTTAATTTCAAGTACGGTGACTCAATAGAGGTAGCTTAAATACCTACAGCTGTGGTCAAAAGTTTACATACACTGTATTTTGTGTGATATATTTGCAATATGTAGATAAGGGCTGAACCAAAAGTGAACTACTGCATATTCATAATCAAAACAAACAACAAAGTTATTCACACAACAATTTTTAACACACTCTATCCATTATTGTAACAAATTGAAGGAAAAGTTTGTGAATTGCCTAAGTCAAAAGTTTACACACAATAGGCATGTTCATTATTAATACTTAGTTGCGTGGCCTTTAGCCTTCTGAACAGCAATCAAACGTTTCTGATAACCATTCACAAGTTTTTGACAGAGTTCTGGTGGGATGTTTGACCACTCTTCCTGGCAAAATTTATGAAGGTCATGGAGATTTGCCGGTTGTCTGGCACGAACTCGTCGTTTCAACTCGGTCCACAAGTTTTCGATCGGGTTAAGATCTGGGCTTTGGGATGGCCATTCCAAAACCCTTATCTTCTTTTTCTTAAGCCATTGCGAGACTATTTTAGCTGTATGTTTCGGATCATTGTCATGTTGGAAGGTCCATCTTCGACCAAGATGCAACTTTCTGACTGATGGTTGGAGATTGCTCTGAAGAATTTTCAAGTAATCTTCTTTTTTCATGATTCCATCTACTTTGGCGAGCTCACCTGTTCCACTAGAAGCAAAGCAACCCCACAGCATGATGCTCCCACCACCATGTTTTACAGTCGGTATGGTGTTTTTAGGATTGAATGCTTCTCCAACTTCTCTCCAAACGTACTTCTGGTCATTATGGCCGAAAAGCTCGATTTTCACTTCATCAGATCACAGAACGTTATTCCAAAAATCATCTCCTTTATCCATATTCTCACAAGCATATTTCAGACGAGCTTGGAGATGCCTTTTTTGCAGTAGAGGTTTCTTTCTTGGACGGCAGCCCCTGAGTCCATGACGATGCAAAATTCGCTTGACTGTAGACAAGGATACCTGCGTTCCTGCATCTTGCATTTCGCGACAAACATGCTTCTTCGTTGATTTTGGATTGCTTCGAACCATCCTAACCAATTGTTCAGCAGTAGCAGATAACAATGGTTTTCTTCCCGACCGTGGCAAGGTGTGAATCATACCAACGGATTTGTATTTGCGAACTATTGTGGCAACAGATTGCTTAGGAATCTTTAATCGTCTTGAAATCTTCCCCAAAGACGATCCGGTTTTGTGGAAATCAACAATACGTTGTCTAAGTTCTATACTGTGTTCTTTAGCCTTTCCCATCATCATCCAATTGCAAATGCGTTGCAAATGATCACAGTTCATGCCGATTTATAAGCCATGCACTGGGAAAATCGCAGTAATATTCCAGTAATATTACATAGTAAGCATCTATTGTTTCGCTTTACATTAAAGGCTTAATATGTAAAAAGTATTTTTACTTTAAGCCGCGTTTTACAGCATCACGGTCATGACGCACGTGAGTTGTATGCAAATTTTTGACCTGGTCATTCTCTGCTCGTTCTTTTGTTACTAGTGGAAAATTATGTAAATTCGTTTCCAACGTTTAGCATAAACAAATTAAGTATATTTGTTTTCATTATCCACATAAATTGACATATTTTTCTATCGTTCTTTGCAAACAAATAGCCAATAAGCCAACATGTATGCATTGTATGTAAACTTTTGACCACAACTGTATATTTGTTAACAAGCTGGGAGATAAGTTGTTTCGTTCTTGGGATATTTAAAGGCACAGTTCAGCCTGTTGAACGATGGTTTTTAAGGCGCATTTCAGCCCTGTTAATTGAAAAAACTAACTAGGAAAATCAATTAAGCATAATTCAAAATCACCAATCTTAATGTTTTTAACATTTTAAAACATTCATATTGTTAAAAACATCGAGTTTACTGATTTTGAATTATGGTTAATTGATTTTCCTAGTTAGTTTTTTCAATTAACAGGGCTGAAATGTGCCTTAAAAACCATCGCTCAACAGGCTGAACTGTGCCTTTAAGGTGGTCTTCCACCCAAATTTTCCAAGATTCGTTATTTTTTAGAAAAACGTAAAAATGTAGTCTTTATATCGTTCTTTATAAAATCCGTGTAATTTTAAGAACGAAAATGTACCGTAAACCAGAGAAATCCAGCAAATTCTACACCTTCGTAGGGTAAAACCACGATTTTACCCGGAGCGATAAAGATATGCGATTGGTTTAGTCTATTGTTCCATTTTCAATTATATTGTTCTACTAAGTTATTCTAATATATGCAAAAACTTTAAAATCGCTTTTCTCACATGAGCATTTTGCGAAATACTAAAAACTCTCCTACTGTTCATACTGAATCAATTCGTTCGAAATTTTCAGAGTTTATTTGCTTGTTACATAGCCATGTCATGGACCTAAAAAACTTCATATATCAGCAATATACATTGCAAGAGTAGCCTTATAAGAACCCCTTTCTTCATATAATTTTAAAAAAGTAAAATATGAAGGCCTTATTATATTACTTGTATATTTTTTTAGGTTCATGACATAGATCGATGTATTAAGTGTCCATTAAAGCTGTTTCTAAAATCCTCGGTAAATTAGTTTGGCTCACATCATTTTTGGAGCAAACCCTATATTTTACCCTATAGCGAGGCCTATCTTAGTTACTATGGCAACAACGAATGTAAAAGTTACTGATCCTGCGTCAGCTGAGGATATTCCATCATATTTGACTCAAATATGATGATAAAACCTTTAAATTGAAAAAAATGTTTTTAGGGTGGAAGACCCCCTTAACATTTATACGCAAATTATCCTCAATATGACGTCATATTGTATGACTTTCTGAAAAAAATTCAAGATCTTGCGATAAATTGAAAAAAATGTTTTTAGGGTGGAAGACCCCCTTAACATTTATACGCAAATTATCCTCAATATGACGTCATATTGTATGACTTTCTGAAAAAAAATCAAGATCTTAACGATATTGTGCATCGAAATCATAATATACCGTGTGTTATGTCAACAAATATATGTTACATGTTGACAAATTTGAATCAATGATTTATAAGGGGTGCCCTCCCCCCCCCCCTATATAAGAGTTCTAAAGGGTTTTTTAGGTAGCCATTTTGCAATTTGACCGCACAGTGAGGAGAATTTGTATATCAAACATTGTTACTTACAGTCAAAACGAGTGTTCTCTTGCAGAATACATTGCAATATTGCTCTGCAACATTGCAATGTTGATTGTCAATCTGGCTTGATCAATTTGGAAACGTGTGTAGTGAAGGTTCCTCAGCATATTCTCTAAAGGCTTCACTTTTTTCCAAAAGGCTTCACTTTTTTCCAATGCAAATTCATATTTTAATACAATACTGCTGTGTGAGTGGGAAGCATTTTCTCTCAGGCAGTTTAAATACGAAAATGTTGAATTTCTGATGTAACCGGACGTCAATCTTCCCGAAACAGTTGCAAGTTGCTCAATATTGCGTGGGCTCTGCAATGTAACGCGCAAGAGAACACCCGATTTGACACCCGACTGTAAATTTCTCGAGAAAGAATCAAGCTAAGATGGCAAGTATCTTGCCCATCATTTTGAATTTTCTATACAATGCATTCATAAAACTGGCTGTGAAATTTCATTGCATAAACACATTAATTATTCTTGCTCGTCGTACTCATCGGTTTTAAAACTACTCTTGCGCGGAAAAGCGTATTGCCTAAACTAAGCGTATTGCCACGCAGGTTACGTGGAAGGCGGCTTATTTACATCTCTGTGCGTGTATTTCAGAGGTTGTATTTAGTGGCAATAGTACGAGATTGTTTTAGTGGTGGAAAGTTTTTATACTAATTATTAAATACTTTTACACGATGCCACTGTCTAAAAATGTGTTGTGTTGTTGTGTTGTGTTGTGTTGTTGTTGTGTATCTGTTCACGTGTCAATGCTGTAGCGCATTGTATGTTGGCCAAACACGCCGACACATTCACACACGTATCTCAGAGCATATGGGAGTCTCGCCTTTGACTGGAAAAGAACGCTCTATCTCAACCATGTCTGGTATACTCGCTCACAAACACATGCACAAACACCCAGTCTCCGCTTCTGATTTCAAAATTCTATCATCAGGCACTTCTGAGTGGGATCTTCTTATCCGTGAAAGCCTATTAATTTCTCAACTTAACCCTGTCCTTAATGCTAATATTAGATCTACCCCTCTTGAGTTATTTTAGTTATGTAGTATTAACCTTAACTATACTAACCCTGCACTTAACATTAATCTTTACTTATTAACTAGTTACTGATCAGTTGTTTTTCTTTCTTTCTATTCATTTGTTCTTTCAAATTATGTAACCGTTTTTGTATACCATACCCTGTAAATTCATTTAGATTGCTCTGAAGATGTTGTATTGTAAACAACGAAACGTTAGCTAATTAAAATTTTTACTTTTATTATGTTTGGTTTTAAAGTTATTTTTGCTGGGCTTTGCATGCTTTTTGTGGCTAGCCCGTTTGCGGGCTAGCCACTATCACATACACAAACGCGATGAGCGATGATGATCATGGTGTCCAGTCCGGATTTTCGTAAAGTATCGGGAGCAATCGGAAGCGCCCGTATTTTTCTGCCGACATTTCACATTTGCATTTCGAGGCAATACTAGTGATGTTGTTAGTTTGTTACGACGCAGTACTGGTGAGGTTGTTAAACCAGAAAATTAAAATAAAGTTTATCTTCATGGCTTCAACCTATGGTGTCGAAACCGATCAGAAATTGCGCGTACTCGCCGTGTAAATATGGCCATATGGGTTTTGATTTGCACTTTTGACTGATTTGCGGGCCATTTGCCATCTTGAATTGTCTTCTTGTTGAGATTTCATATCTCAATTGCATTCGAAATGTTTGGTATTTTAAAGAAGGGGTATTGTTTGGAGGAGGTTTATAATGCAGCGAATAAAACCAGCATTGGATAATTATGGTAAAAGACCAGAAACTGTACATCGAACTCGTTTATTGAAAGGCTTTAAGTATACCTTTCTTCAGACATTGACGGATTAACCTATAAAGGATTAACCTATAAAGGATTATTGCGTCTGTCTTAGGAGTTATATAGTCGAATAATTCAGCATGATTTGTCTCACGTTCTCTTATAAGTTGACTAATATTGCATTAAAAGTGGTAAAAGTTGGTGTGCTAACCAAGATTTCAGTGTATTTGTTTGCTAATATTGCTAGGCCTATATCTCAAACGCTATTTGCCTATTAAAATATCATATGACACGCAATTTTAATTCCACGGCAAAACTGCTGTTTCGCAAATAACAAACGCGAGATTAAATAAATATGGCAGTATTACAGTTTAGTAATATTGCATTAAAAGTGGTAAAAGTTGGTGTGCTAACCAAGATTTCAGTGTATTTGTTTGCTAATGTTGCTATATCTCAAACGCTATTTGCCTATTTGAAATATCATATGACACGCAATTTTAATAGACCACTTCGGCTGTTTTGTGTTAAGTGGAAACACGTGCTCGCGAAATCGGAAACTCGGACAAACATGGCGGAGCGTAATACAAATGCTATTCAAAATACACAAATGTTTCGGCCATTTAATAGATAAATTTGCTCGCTTTCGTCACGAAACAATAGTCAAAATGGAAATTATGTCACGAGAAGAGAAATTCAAAGCCACGAAGCTGCCGGAGCTCAAAGCGCAATTACAAAATCGAGGAATTACCGTTAACAGTTTACCTCAAACCCGGACTCGTAGCTATTGCTTGTGCCGTCGCAGACGTTTTTCATTGCTTTTTCAAGTCAGTGAAGCCGAAGACCACTTAAATCTAAGCCGTCGTTTGAAAGTTCACGATATTCAGCTGCCTGATCCTTTTAAAATGAATGTTTTAAACGATTTTAAGCATTCTCGCGCGTTGTTTTATATATTTAATCATCTCATATATCACTCGTCAAAATATGACAAGCAAAGTCTAGCAGCAGCTTATAAATATCTTTTACATATCGTACGCATTTTAATGTTGCGTTTTATATGCTAGACGGAGATTAGGATTATTATTCTCCGTACTAATTATTGCTGATACAGGGTCTAGATGTTCTTCAGTAGGACCATTTTGTCCAACAAAATGAAGGCTATAAATGAAGGCTATGCAAAAATATAACTATCCTTCGTGGTATCTAGCCCCAGGAAAATGTAAAAAAAAAGATATCAGCTCCATTACTGTCTGGTTTTAACCGATCAGGATACCGTGAATCGCTTTTACAAGTACCCCAAGCGCATGCACTTTTTAGTCGTAACCGTTCTATATTGTTCTATACAGTATATATACGCTCTGGCTGCCATGTTTGATATATTTTTTTACATTTTCCTGGGGCTAGATACCACAGCGCAAAAACGAGAGGGCTGGATACGTGCATGTCACAGAGGCGATAAATTTGTATGTACGAAGGATAGTTATATTTTTGTATAGCCTTCATTTATAGCCTTCATTTTGTTGGACAAAATGGTCCTACTGAACAACATCCAGACCCTGTATCAGCAATAACTAGTACGGAGAATAATAATCCTAATCTCCGTCTAGCATATAAAACGCAACATTAAAATGCGTACGATATGTAAAAGATATTTATAAGCTGCTGCTAGACTTTGCTTGTCATATTCTGACGAGTGATATACGAGATGATTAATATTAAATATATCAAACAACGCGCGAGAATGCTTAAAATCGTTTAAAACATTCATTTTAAAAGGATCAGGCAGCTGAATATCGTGAACTTTCAAACGACGGCTTAGATTTAAGTGGTCTTCGGCTTCACTGACTTGAAAAAGCAATGAAAAACTCATTTCTTCGACGGCACAAGCAATAGCTACGAGTCCGGGTTTGAGGTAAACTGTTAACGGTAATTCCTCGATTTTGTAAGTGCGCTTTGAGCTCCGGCAGCTTCGTGGCTTTGAATTTCTCTTCTCGTGACATAATTTCCATTTTGACTATTGTTTCGTGACGAAAGCGCGCGAATTTATCTATTAAATGGCCGAAACATTTGTGTATTTTGAATAGCATTTGTATTACGGTTAGCACTATTTTCCATCCAGCAAACTGACCTGACGTCATTTTCGCTGGTGTTAAATGGCTATGTAACTAACCCAAACCCTACCCCTACTCTAACCCCTAACCCTAACCTCAACCCTAACTCTAACCCTAACCGAATTAATGAAAAAATCCAAAAAGAAACGACTTTACAAAATCGATAGGGCGGTTTGCTGGATGGAAAAAAGTGCTAACCTTGTATTACATGCGGCTAAATCGAGGAATGCACATTTGCCCGACGCCATCTTGAATTCACTATTAACTGGGGACATCCGTGGTTATCTTATGATAATAATGAATTAGTAAAATTTGTTATCATTAAAGTGCTCCTGTATCCCTTGTCTACATCCGCAGTTTATTTCTATTGTTAGCTGGGAAGTGAACACGCGATAAAAAGTTTTCTTTACTAAATTGACTAGAGATATTTACTATGAAAAGATGCTGATTTTTATGGCGAATTCAATGGTGTTCTCCGATTTTCCATCTACTCTGTACACAAATTCCTATAGTAGGGTAAAGACTCGAGTTTTAGAGTATTAAAAGGCGAATATCTCGGTTCAGTTTTTGAATGAAAAAGGAAAACTAGGGCTGTTGATACAGAATTTCATGCAGAATCGAAGAGTATTTTCAGAATGTCCATCTACCGTGCACACAACTATGTGCTCACTATATGACTGAGTAAATTTGCGTGCCAGAGACTAAGTGTCAATTAATGCATACAAATCACTGTGAAAAATGTCGATTCGCGAAATGCTGTTATTTTGTATTTTCGATCGGTTTATTTTCCTTTATATGAAATCAAAAGCTAAAATAAATCATTATAATATGATTATTTATGATTTAAACGCATCAAAAGTGTATTTATTGTGATTTTTGCTGCTATAAACTAGCTTTATTTATATACATAACACATTAGTATTTAGGCATGTGCGAGCGACAATTATCCAATCAGAATCCAATATTTTCATTTTCCCGCGAATACGTTTGTTTTGATTACATCATTCATGATAGATACTATGACATCATAACTGAGACCCAGGTCATTGCGCGGAATTCAAGATGGCGTCGGGCAAATGTGCAACATGCGGCTAAATCGAGGAATGCACATTTGCCCGACGCCATCTTGAATTCACTATTAACTGGGGACATCCGTGGTTATCTTATGATAATAATGAATTAGTAAAATTTGTTATCATTAAAGTGCTCCTGTATCCCTTGTCTACATCCGCAGTTTATTTCTATTGTTAGCTGGGAAGTGAACACGCGATAAAAAGTTTTCTTTACTAAATTGACTAGAGATATTTACTATGAAAAGATGCTGATTTTTATGGCGAATTCAATGGTGTTCTCCGATTTTCCATCTACTCTGTACACAAATTCCTATAGTAGGGTAAAGACTCGAGTTTTAGAGTATTAAAAGGCGAATATCTCGGTTCAGTTTTTGAATGAAAAAGGAAAACTAGGGCTGTTGATACAGAATTTCATGCAGAATCGAAGAGTATTTTCAGAATGTCCATCTACCGTGCACACAACTATGTGCTCACTATATGACTGAGTAAATTTGCGTGCCAGAGACTAAGTGTCAATTAATGCATACAAATCACTGTGAAAAATGTCGATTCGCGAAATGCTGTTATTTTGTATTTTCGATCGGTTTATTTTCCTTTATATGAAATCAAAAGCTAAAATAAATCATTATAATATGATTATTTATGATTTAAACGCATCAAAAGTGTATTTATTGTGATTTTTGCTGCTATAAACTAGCTTTATTTATATACATAACACATTAGTATTTAGGCATGTGCGAGCGACAATTATCCAATCAGAATCCAATATTTTCATTTTCCCGCGAATACGTTTGTTTTGATTACATCATTCATGATAGATACTATGACATCATAACTGAGACCCAGGTCATTGCGCGGAATTCAAGATGGCGTCGGGCAAATGTGCATTCCTCGATTTAGCCGCTAGTATTTTCATTTTCCGCGAATACGTTTGTTTTGATTACATCATTCATGATAGATACTATGACATCATAACTGAGACCCAGGTCATTGCGCGGAATTCAAGATGGCGTCGGGAAAAATGTGCATTCCTCGATTTAGCCGCTAGTAAATGTGCATTCCTCGATTTAGCCGCTAGTATTTGTATTACTTGTATTACGCTCCGCCATATTTGTCCTAGCCGATCTGATCTAAAACTCCACACGAGTCAGCGATTTAGCCGCTAGTAAATGTGCATTCCTCGATTTAGCCGCTAGTATTTGTATTACGCTCCGCCATATTTGTCCTAGCCGATCTGATCTAAAACTCCACACGAGTCAGAACACGAGTTGGACACGAGTGAACACAAGTGAACACAAGTGAACACGAGTGAACACGAGTGAACACGAATGAACACGAGTGAACACGAGTGAACACGATGAACACGAGTGAACACGAATGGAACACGAGTGAACACGAGTGAACACGAATGGAACACGAATGAAATACAAGTCTTAAACGACTAATAACCCTAAATACGACTTATTAATATGCCAATAATACGAACACTACGAACAAAGTAAAATTGATTCTTGCGGGTATTCTGATGTTATGCATGGCAGTGCAGTAGCAAGCTGTTGAGAGTGGACTGCAAAAGGATATGTGGGGGCGGGTGGGGGGGAGAAGGAGGGCAATTCAAAACCCCTGAGATAATATATATAAAAACTATACGCAATGGTTTATTTTCCATATTTGAACTGTATCAAACATCAGTTGCAAAAAAAAAACACATTAACGTGTCCAGGGTAGTACGGCTGGGGGGAGGCGGGGTTGGGGGGGGGGGAGTTTAGGGAAAAAACATTTTTGGACATACCATTTTTCACTAACTTACCGAAATTTGTACAATTTTCAGTAATATCTTCGTAAATTTATCTAAATTTATCCTACAATTGTCACTTTTCCAAAAATTATTTGTTAAGTTACATTTTTTTGCCCGACGAGCGTGTCGTTAAAATTGCCCCAGAGTTACGCCCCTGAACGTGTCTTAATATTAATCAATAATATTAATATAGTAAGTGTCCTGGCACTCCAATTGGAAGTTCTAAAATATGAAGCGACCACAGGGCCGTAGCTAGCATGTATAGTGGGGGTGGGGGGAGGGGGGGAGGGATCTCGGGAAAAATTTCCGAAAGACGAAAAAAGTTTCGAATCTTTCATTGCATACGACGTCCCGAAGATGTTTGCTATTCGGAAAATGAAGACGCAATAAATTATAAATATATTAAAGCCGTTTTTTATTAGACGCACCAGAAGGAATATTAATGTATCATAATTGAGAGAATTGAGTCAATTATTGACCAAATACAAACAAAAATACACATATTTTTACGCATATTATAGAAGTGATAAACCGAAAAACATTCACCGATTTACGATTTGTAAATTGTTATGCGTGTAAATGCCATAATTCGATCAGTTTATACTGACAATACAATTCTATAATATTTTCTCCGTTTAACAACTAAAATTTCGTTATACTATTATTGCCGTAATTTTCCGAATGGCCAACCCGATTTTCCTAATATGTTAATTCTAAAAAAGTTGGGGGGGGGGCAGGTTAAACAAACCCCAACCCTCCCTCGCTACGGCCCGGAGCGAAAAACAACATGAAAATGAATGCCTATTGCATTTCATTAAAGAAATAAACTACAGATAATTCAAAAAAGGTTGTCCATGGCAAACCTTGAACTCTAGATCTTAAACCTTAAACTCTAAGCGTGCAAAGCATAATGGGAGCATCATTTAATCAGTTACAATCTCGTGCACAGAGCCCGAGTACGTCATCTTCCAAGTATATTGTGGATTCACTCGTGTTCCATTGGTGTTCACTCGTATCTTAAACCTTAAACTCTAAGCGTGCAAAGCATAATGGGAGCATCATTTAATCAGTTACAATCTCGTGCACAGAGCCCGAGTACGTCATCTTCCAAGTATATTGTGGATTCACTCGTGTTTCACTCGTGTTCCATTGGTGTTCACTCGTGTTCCATTCGTGTTCACTCGTGTTCCATTCGTGTTCACTCGTGTTCATTCGTGTTCATTCGTGTTCACTCGTGTTTCATTCGTGTTCACTCGTGTTCCATTCGTGTTCACTCGTGTTCACTCGTGTGACTCGTGTGGAGTTTTAGATCAGATCCTCTCAATTCAGCTTAAGAGCCTGTTCGCAGGCTAGGACGATCTGATCTAAAACTCCACACGAGTCAGAACACGAGTGAACACAAGTGGAGTTTTAGATCAGATCCTCTCAATTCAGCTTAAGAGCCTGTTCGCAGGCTAGGACGATCTGATCTAAAACTTCACACGAGTCGAACACGAGTGAACACAAGTGAACACGAGTGAACACGAATGAACACGAGTGGAACACGAGTGAACACAAGTGAACACGAGTGAACACGAATGAACACGAGTGAACACGAGTGAACACGAATGGAACACGAATGGAACACGAGTGAACACGAATGAACACGAGTGAACACCAATGGAACACGAGTGAACCACAATATACTTGGAAGATGACGTACTCGGGCTCTGTGCACGAGATTGTAACTGATTAAATGATGCTCCCATTATGCTTTGCACGCTTAGAGTTTAAGGTTTAAGATCTAGAGTTCAAGGTTTGCCATGGACAACCTTTTTTGAATTATCTGTAGTTTATTTCTTTAATGAAATGCAATAGGCATTCATTTTCATGTTGTTTTTCGCTCCGGGCCGTAGCAAGGGAGGGTTGGGGTTTGTTTAACCTGCCCCCCCCCCCAACCTTTTTAGAATTAACATATTAGAAAAATCGGGTTGGCCATTCGGAAAATTACGGCAATAATAGTATAACGAAATTTTAGCTGTTAAACAAAGAAAATATTATAGAATTGTATTGTCAGTATAAACTGATCGAATTATGCATAACAATTTACAAATCGTAAATCGGTGAATGTTTTTCGGTTTATCACTTCTATAATATG
The DNA here is from genome assembly GCA_902702795.2 of Paramuricea clavata. Lineage (NCBI taxonomy): Eukaryota > Metazoa > Cnidaria > Anthozoa > Malacalcyonacea > Plexauridae > Paramuricea > Paramuricea clavata. The sequence goes on from CACRXK020002644.1 coordinate 41,374, forward strand.
CGTAAAATATGTGTATTTTTGTTTGTATTTGGTCAATAATTGACTCAATTCTCTCAATCATGATACATTAATATTCCTTCTGCTGCGTCTAATAAAAAGCGGCTTTAATATATTTATAATTTATTGCGTCTTCATTTTCCGAATAGCAAACATCTTCGGGACGTCGTATTGAATGAAAGATTCGAAACTTTTTTCGTCTTTCGGAAATTTTTTCCCGAGATCCCTCCCCCCCCCCCC
>CACRXK020002645.1:0-41594 GCA_902702795.2 Paramuricea clavata
GGAACTCGTTAGAAGAATCAATGAGTTAACACGTAAGGCTATGCCGAGGAGGCCGCAGTTAAGCAATCACTACAAACCTAGCTCTGAGATGGAAGAATATATGGCAATCTTCGGTTTAATTGTAGGTGGGGTGGTTGGAGGGGCAGCTTATTTAATTCTATAAAAAATACATCAATTTTCTTTTACATATATAATATAGCGTAGCGCCTACTAACATAGTTGGTATAGAGAAATGGATTGGCTTGCAATGGTAGACGTTGACGAAGTGGTGGCCTTGGGAAAAAGGGTGGACACCATAGAAGAACTAGAGGCCGCAGTCAAAAAATATGTGGAATGGCGAATAATAAGGAGACGTAAAAATAAACCACAAAAACAAGCAGAAAATTTTAACACATATAGTATAGGGGATGGACTGGCTGACACTGGTAACACCTGATGAAATGGAACGAGTCGGTAAGAACGCAAACAACATTGAGGAGTTAGAGGTTGCAGTAATGAAATACGTGAGAAATAAAATAAAGGTCAAACACACATATGACCCAGTATGTAGTGAATGTGGTAGTAAGTCAATTGTGGTAATAGACGGAGCAGATACATGCACACGTTGCGGAACTAGTGCTATGAACAACTTCACATACTACGTTAGCTACAATCACAACAAGGACGACTACTTGAAAAAGAAATCGTCCCATAATAGAGTCCGTTGGTTTGAGAGACACTTATTCGAGCATGTTGCTTCTGGGGATAGGGATACCATACGGGAGCAGTTTAGAAGCACCGTAAGATGTATACAAAGACTTAGACTGCAACGGGGGCGCAACATAGTTAGATATAAGTTTTACCTATTAAGGTTAGCCAGCATGAACAACATCATGTTGAGAAACCCACCTGAGGACATCAAGACTCAAAGAATTGTGAACATCCTTGAGGACAGACTATATGGAAAGGTTTTTCCCGAGTTGGGGTGGGAACCCATAAATTGTAAATATTATAATAACTGGAAATTTAGACATAAATAAAATATTAATTATTGGATTAAATAAAATATTAATTATAAAATTAAATAAAATATTAAATAAAAATAAATAATTAAATAAAAATAAATAATTAAATAAAAATAAATAATTAAATAAAAATATTAAATTAAATACAAAATTAAATAGGCCTTTAAATAGGCCTATTTTTTTTTACCTATAGTATATAGAGAAAGAGTGAAAAATGGCGACAAACTTTGACATGAACAACATGACCGTGGAACAACTTATGGCACTTAGTGAGATAGTTGATGATAGCGACATAAGTGATTTCGAGGATGAAGTTGAGAGAATATCTGAGGACAAATTCTATCGAGTTGCACCTAAGGATAAGGGTAAAGATCTCTTTGAAGGAGAAAGACAGTTCATAGATGAAGGAGATCGTTCTACTGACCCAAGAAGAGCACGAAGACGACCATTGAATGAGAAGGGTGAGAGGGGAATTATGCCGACGTGGAAATATTCCGAGAGACAGAAGGCAAAGGCTTTGCTGGTTGAGGAGGCATATCAAAGTCTACTCAGTCAGGGAGTTGAGGGTTTACCACCAACAATGGGAGGTAGATGGAGAACTGATGATCCTCAAGTTAATGCGGAGATGAAGAGGCTAGAGAATATTAGGAATCCTAAACGTCCCAGAGGAAGGCCGCCAAAGGCTAAATCTGATGCCAAGGTTGCAATTCCAAAGAAACGTGGAAGACCACCAAAGGCTAAGGTTGACACTGAGGTTGTTATTCCAAAGAAACGTGGAAGACCAGCAAAGGTTAAGTCTGAGGCTGAGGTTGTGATTCCAAAGAAACGTGGAAGACCACCAAAGGTTAAGAAGCAAAGTGTCGCGGAGAGGTTTATGGCTCAAAAGAAAATAAAACTCTCGATTCCTGCGGATAGTGTGATAACCCAGGTGGGACCTAATAAGTTCACGGTGACGGTGGATCTAAACAAAAGACCAACAAGGAAAGCTCCTGAGGTGCCAAAAGGTGTAGCTCCATGGAGGCCTGTTCCTAAGCCAAGGACAGTGTTCCCTAAAGAAAGACCTGTTCCTAAGCCAAGGACAGTGTTCCCTAAAGAAAGGGCTGTTCCTAAGCCTAGAACTAAAAAGCCAGTGCCTCCTCCAAAGTTAAGGAAGCCTGTGAAGGTAACGAAAGAAGTTAAGGAACAGCCCGCAGTGGTCACACCAGAGAAACATGAGATTGATCCATTTGGAACATATCTTGAGAAGCCTTCTTATAGAAAAATAGAAACTGCCGCAAATGGTGCAGCGGTGACTTACTCAATAACTCCAAACTTTATGGATCCCTTGGACCAGATGACAGCAAGTAGGCAGGTGGTGAGGGGAATTCTAGTGAATGAGTTGAGGAGAATGGGAGGTCTAAAATATACGGAGACAATTAAGGTGAGAATGTCCAAGGAAATCGGAAATGATAAAACAAAGAAGGATTCAGTGTACTTTAAGTCAAAAACTGGAACTGCAACTAACTTTGAGGATATTGAAAGCACTGCAGCTCAGAACCAACTGACTATCTTATCCAGAATTGAAACTTTCCAGAACTTAGGTTCAAATTGGATTATTCTGAACATTGAAAGTCATTATGTTAATATTGCAATGTACAAACCTCTCAAGGGTAGTTCATATATGAAATTACCCGCAGACATTAGTAATCCAAAATGCGGCTTAATTAATATGCAAAACAAGGACGAAAAATGCTTTATGTGGTGTCATGTGAGACATTTGAGACCAAAGGCTAGGAGGGCAACTGCCATAACAAAGCAAGATAGGGAGTACGCGGAGAACCTGGATTATGAAGGTATTGACTTTCCTGTCAAGATAAGCGATATCAACAAAATTGAAAGAAGAAATTCAATAAGCATCTCAGTATTCGGTTATAAGGGAAAAAAGCAGTTCTACCCAATCAGGAACTCTAAGACAAAATATGATGAGCATATGGAGTTGCTGCTGATAGGTGACAACAACGGTGGTAATCATTATGTCCTAATAAAGGATGTAAATAGAATGCTCTTCAGTGTTAGCGGTAACTCAAACAAAAAACACTTCTGCTTATATTGCCTCCATAGTTGCACTAGTGAGGAAACATTAAAGAAACATAGTGAGACATGTGTTAGTGTAAATGGAACTCAGGCCACGAAGCTTCCCAATGCTGGTTCAAAAATAAAGTTCGGTCATTATAGAAATTCAATGCCTGCTCCATTTGTAATCTATGCTGACTTTGAATCTATGCTTGTTCCTGAGGAAAGGAAAGTGGAATCTGAAGACCCTGAGGAGAAGAGTTCAACTGAGCTTTACCAGACACATAAAGCTTGCAGTTTTGGGTTGAAGACAGTGTGTCACTATGATGATCAGTACTCAGGCGAATATACGAGTTACGTTGGTGCAGACGCTACAGAGGTCTTTCTGAAGACAGTTCTGAAGGAGTCTATCAGGTGCCGGGAAATGGTGAACAAAATCTTCAAGAAAAAGATGGTAATCACACCTGAACAAGAAGCTGAGTTCTGGATGACAAGAAACTGCTCCATCTGCGGCTGTGACTTAGGTGATGATAGAGTCAGGGACCATGATCATGTAACTGGACTTTACCGCGGAGCTGCTCATAATATGTGTAACTTGAAATATAGAATTACATGGAAACTTCCAGTGGTCTTCCATAATCTAAGAGGTTATGATAGTCATCTGATAATGCAGGAGATTGGCAAGTTTAAGATGAACATTAACGTTGTCCCAAATAACATGGAGAAATACATTTCCTTCTCATTAGGAAAAAGTCTTGTGTTCATTGATTCCATCCAATTCATGGCTTCTTCTCTAGAGGCACTTGTGAATAACCTTTCACCTGAAGACTTCAAGATAGTCGGTAAGAGGTGGCCGGAAGAAGACTTTGATCTAGTACGACAAAAAGGAATATTTCCTTATGAATACTTAGATGACATCAGCAAACTAGACTCTGAGGGGCTTCCAAGTAAAGACAAGTTCTATTCGTCTCTATATGAATCTGAAGTGAAAGAAGAAGATTACCAAAAAGCGCAAAAAGTTTGGAATCACTTCAAGATGAAAACGATGAGGGACTACCACGATCTTTATCTAGAGACTGACGTTCTTCTGCTAGCGGATGTCTTTGAGAATTTCAGGAAGACCTGCCTGGAGAATTACAAGCTTGACCCTGCTCATTACATCTCAGCACCTAGTCTAAGTTGGGACGCATTCCTAAAACAGTCAGGTGAGGAAATAGAATTGGTAAGCGATATGGATATGTTCCAGTTCTTTGAGAAGGGAATGAGAGGTGGGGTAAGTCATATTGCTCATAGACACTCTACGGCGAATAATAAGTATATGGAAACGTATGACGAAGAAGCTGAAAACAAGTTCCTTATGTACCTCGACGCCAACAATTTATATGGCTGGGCGATGTCTCAACCTCTTCCTAATGGAGAGTTTAAGTGGATCGAGGAAGTTGACAAAATAAATATTGATGACTACTTAGGAGACAGTGGAAGGGGTATGGTTCTTGAGGTTGATATGGAATATCCAGCAGAACTTCACGACCTACATAATGGTTATCCACTAGCTCCAGAAAGTAAGGAGATTGATGCGTCAATGTTATCAGACTATGCAAAGGATATTGCTGATAAATTCCAGCTGACAATTGGAGGTGTAAGAAAACTGGTAAACTCACTTGGTCCCAGGAAGAATTACGTTCTACATGTCAGGAATCTGAAACTCTACATGGAACTCGAAATGAAACTTGTGAAGGTTCACAGAGCAGTCTCCTTCAAGCAGTCAACTTGGCTGAAAAAATATATTGACTTCAATACTCAAAAACGATCAGTCGCTAAGAATGCGTTCGAGAAAAACTTCTTCAAGCTAATGAACAATTCCATCTATGGAAAGACTATGGAGAATTTGAGGAAGAGAGTTGATGTGAAACTAGTGTCGTCGGAAAACGATCTCCTTAAACTAACTGCGTCTCCATGCTTCCAGTCACTTAGGATTATGAATGAGAGCCTGATCGTGGTAAAGAGAATGAAGGAAGTGTTAACCTTGAATAAGCCGTGTTATGTGGGAATGAGTATCTTAGACTTATCCAAGACTCTAATGTACGACTTCCATTACAACACGATCAAAAAGGAGTACGGTGACAAGTCGAAGCTCCTATTCACAGACACTGACAGTCTAATGTATGAGATTAAGACTGATGACGTGTATGAGGACTTCAAGAGGATCGGTGAGAAGGAAGACTGTTGGGACAACTCAGATTATCCGAAAGATTCTCCGTATTACTCAGCTCATAATAAGAAGGTAATTGGAAAGTTTAAGGATGAAGCTGCAGGAGTGCCGGTGATAGAATTCGTAGGGTTAAGGTCAAAGATGTACTCCTATGTGAAGGAGAGTGGTGGAGGTGGAATGACAGCAAAAGGTGTGAAAAAGTATGTGATCAGAAACAAGCTCACTCATGAAAACTTTAAGAACGTGATTAAGACCAAAGGTAGGATGAGACATAAGATGAACACAATCCGAAGCATCAAGCATAAGATTGGAACCTACCAGCTAAAGAAAATTACACTCAGCTGTTTCGATGACAAAAGATACCTACTTGAAGATGGTGTTACAAGTTACGCTTACGGACACCACTCAATCGGAGAGTTTAAGAAGGAAGTGAAAATAGTAGAGAAAGTTGAACAGGTGCGTATGGAAATAGTCGAACCTAAAAGTGAATTCCACGAACTTAAAAATGTAGTAGAACTATACGATGAAATCTGTGGTGAAGAAATAAAAGTTCAAATCCCGAGAAAGATAAATAACTTAAGGGAACTAGTCCTAAGGTTTGGTGAGGATCCTGACTCATACTGGGACTGGCTGAAAAGTCGGGACTTCAAAGAAACCGGACTGGAAAAGTGGGCGATGAAACAGTACCATCATCTGGAACAAGAAGACGATGTATTCACTAACGAGCCATGTACAACACTAACCAGCAGGAAGGAGTTCAGATGTATCTGAGTCAGATGTTAAATAGAGAATTTAATAGGAATAAAATAAATGATCTAAAAAGTGGTCTAGAAAAATGATGGTAAAAAAGATCAGAAAAATGGTCTAGAAAAATGAGGTAAAAAAGACCAAGAAAAAATGGTCTAGAAAAATATTAGCCCGCGTTGGTTGGGGAAAAATATGGAAACCGCTGACCGGAAGTTGGGTGAGATCGCGGGCCGAAAAAGTGGTCTAGAACCCTCATTCCCTATACTACTAATATGGCCGACATTTTACCTTTTAACACATTTTACTCGAAAAAAAGGCCGGTTACCCCCATTTTTTAATTCGTGAAACGTTTTCATTTAGAAAAAGGAATGATATGAACAATTTTTAAAAAATTCTGTAGATCTGAATTCTTAAAAAATAAAAAACGTGATTTTTCGTGATAAATATTTTTTGGATCTACAAAATTTTTAAACTTGTTCACATCTTTCATTTTTCTGAATAAAAACTTTCACGAAATAAAAAATGGGGGTAACCGGCCTTTTTTTCGAGTAAAATGTGTTAAAAGGTAAAATGTCGGCCATACTGAAACGTCATTGTTGCCATAGCAACGGTTATGACGTCATTTTTGTGAGCAATTTTCAACTCTTAGAAGATTGCTCAATATATGTGGTACAATTTTTGTCTTCTAACAAGAAACCTCTCTTCAAAAAATTAAATCTAAATCACAATTTTGTCATATTTCAAAAACTGTAGAGAGCCACCTTAAAACATTTGCAATCAAATAGTTGATTTTAATATTGAACATTTTAACAGCAAAATAATTACAATATATAGACATTGTATGCGCTTTATTAGACGGATAATGAAAACGTCCTTGCATGCAAATTAATAAGCCCTTTGCAGCTGGCTTAAACTGAAATACTTTGCAGACAATATCTGGATGACATGAAAAATGTTTTGTTTTGTCTTACTTATTTGTTTACAAACCCTACAGCTCTCCATACTTTCCAGTCACGTATTCTTCTCAACTACTTTTAGTTAACTACAAGAGCTTATTCTCCGGTTATTAAATACGTTAGCGAGGTCTGACTACTTATATATGCCAATCTTTTGACAAATAACTCGCATTGACATTGGGCCGCATTGATATAAAATATTTGGGCTCTAAAAGATTGGGTTTTATATCCGACATCTAATTAAATGATGATAACGGTGATTATATGATGATGATGATAATGATGAAAATGATAAACTTTACAACCAGGGGCCGGTTGTATAAAAAAGTGATTAAAGTTAACTATAGTTAAGTGGAAACGTCATCCAATAAGAAGCGCCTATTTGAGAGTTAATCACTATTTAACTACAAAATAGTGATTAAAAAAGTGATTAAGAGTTTTATACCACCGGCCCCAGGATAATTTCGCGGTGGCGCCGGAGCCACGGCACCAGCGGTGGTAGGTAACCCCATTACCCAAACAGTGCGGGGACAGCACGGAGCTAAGAGGTTTCCATTCAGTTTCCCAAGAACTGAGCTCCAAAACACGTTTATTATTACATGAATTGAAATTGAGGACTGTGTTTCCAAGCAATTTAGCTCACATTTTGACCAGTTATAGTACAATGAATACTAAATTAATTGATGTACGCAGTATTTCACTAGACTGCGAGCAGTCCCTCCTTAGAAGGAAAAGAGGGACTGCAGACAACACATCACGAAACGAAATAGCCCACTTTTAGCACCGCCCCTTAGCTCCATGCAATATACTTATTTTGGCGTTGTAAACAAGTCAGCGTATCGTATGGTTTTAAAAGTAAAAATTCAAGTTCACATGCAGTGAAACGACGTTTACGTTTTATAAGCAAAAATATACAGTATTGCAAAAATACATAGTAAAATACATACTAAACTCTTTCAGACAGTATGAATAAAAAAGCTAAGATTTAATTAATATGACATGATTTGAAGGTTGACTTTCAATTTTGAAAACAATACATAAAAATAGGTACGCAATGCGTACATTTGGCTAGCCAAAATTTGTTACTAACGAATTTAATTTTGGCACACTTAAATGTTCCAAATCACTTAGTCAGGCCTGGCGATATGCATTTTTCAGGCACGTGATATCAATGCCAGGTGTGTAGTTGCAAAACGGACGAATTCTTTCCTGCATGATTTAACTAAAAATATGGGCGCAAATAGTTATGAGAAAAGAACCAAGGTTTTGAAAAACAGTAATTGATATTGTGCTTTATAGTACTTCAGTAATTTATTGGTAAGCAACTTGGGAAATTACATGTTCCATTTTAGACATGTATTTATTAATTAATACGGAACGAGGCGCGTTGTAAAATGCGCAACGCAATGAGTCAAAGCATGTGTGGAGGTGCGTGATCACTCGCCCATGGCAAGTCTGTGTTAATTCACAGACCATCGTCTGTTAATTCACAGACCATCGTGTGTTTATACACACGGACTATGTGTATAAATGTATATGTGTATGTAAACTAATTAATTTTCAAATCAAGACATCAACACATTTGTAAGCTGAAAGTCATATAGTACTCTTTAAATAACATAAAATAACATAGTTTTAGAAATTAGTCAGTGTTAGCACGTTGGTTCCGGGGTGTCATGCAGCAACTCTTCACAATAGAACTGTTTGCAAAATCTAAAAATTACAGAGAAAATACATATATAAGTACTTTGGCGGACACTTCACAAAATGTTTGGCCATGGGGTTTGGGGCTTAGGTTGGCAAAATATAACCAACCTGCAAATCTTAGTTCTTAGAACCTTTTGACCTAAATATCATGCACTTACTATAGCCTATTAAGAATTTTATGATAGTAAAATCATTGATACAGCTCTGTTACACAATTAATCAGCTATCTATTATTCACTATGAAAGGCTTTGAGAAAATATTGGGGGGGGGGGGGCTCTCTTCGCCTCCCTAGTGTTTGCCACCGCCAAAATAGTGGATACAACTGATTATTTAAACCGAAGGTTAGCGCTAATCCTGCTTTGAACACCTGGCTGCAGAAGTGAAATTGTCTAGTGTTATTGAGTAAAAACTACAATCTACAGCATAAAAAACCCTTCAGCTGAATCTTGATTACCGTACTTAACCCATTAACATCCACATTTCCTTTGACAAGTAAAATATTTTGGCATTAGACACAGACGTACGGAAATACACAAACCGAAATAGCACTTGGGTAAGGGAATTTTAACCCAGGGTTATAGCGCTAATCCTGATTTGAACAAATGGCTCCACAACTAAAATTGTCTAGTGTTATTGAGTAAAATCATCTGGTGCATTTCAGCATATATTGCGACTTAGTGGGATAACAAGAAATATTAGCACACTGTTTGGTTAAATTAATAGTAAAAGTCTGGCTCTTATACACAGATTAAAACAACAATGTAGGGTCAATTTGGGTGCATTGTTCAGTTAACAAGATATATTCATATTTGAAAGCTCTCACCTTATCAATCCGGCATTAAATTTTATACGTAATTATAAAGACAAAAGTATATACACAAAGACAAAAGCGACGACAAAAGTAAAATATTGCACACTGAACCAATGCGGAATAGTATAACACAAATTAAAACAACAAAGAACTAAAGTAGAGTGAATTTGGGTGCATATAATTTTGTGAATGCATGTATATATGAGTTTGAGACATAATTGCAAAACCAATGCGCCATAGTGGGTTAATTGAAGAACATATATAGACAGCATTTGAGGAATGGATGCTATTTTATAAGAAAAAAACTTACTTACCTTTAAATTTTAAGATCCGAAAATCTAGCTCTTGCTCAAAAGTGACGTTTTAAATCATAAAAAGAACAGTTCTTCGCAGTGATACTTGCTAATATATTGTTTAAAATCACGCGCCGTAGATCTATATGAACAACTGACATCCGACAAACATTGCAATCTACTCTAGGTATACTGATTCAGAAAAAGATCTGTCAATCAACTACATCAACCAATCCGTATTTTGCGTTGTGTGGACAACGCGTATTTCGTTTCTTAATGTGTTGTCTACTGCAGTCCCTCCTTTCCTGCTAAGGAGGGACTGCTTGCAGTCTAGCTAGTATTTCCGTCATCCTTTAGTAAGGTTTTCTTTATCATATACACGGACGGAAAACGCACTCATTTTGGCCATCTCATTCGGTAGAACGTTGAAGTGTTTTTCGAAGATGGAAAGTTCGAATTAAAATCTAATCAGGAGCATGCGCAGTTCCGAAAAATGCATCATGCGATTCTGGTGCAGCGCTTTAATCAACTGATCTGCAGTTGAACAAATCAGTTGCCTCGATCCCACAAATTATGGCCCAGAATTATTTTCCATTCACGGCAAAAATCAATTCGCAAGCTCGTTGCTAGTGCTTGGATCAAATTAAAATAAACGGTTAATTTAAGTATTGTGATTGATTGAAGGTACTCGCAGCGAGCTGGCGAATTGATTCTTGCGATGAATGGAAAAGAGGATCAAGTCCTCTTTTCAAATGGCTGCCGCCGCCGCGTTCATATTAATAAATGCTTCTCCCAAATTCACATTTAATGTACCAACTGTTAGTAATATCTGAAGTCCTAAATAACATACATTTTGTAGAAATAATCTATTTCCTTTCAACCAATTATCTACCATTTTCATTTCTGCATTTAAATTAACACAATTTCAATATTTTCGAGTTCTTTTAAAACTAAGGAATGATTAACTGCATTACCAGGATAGTGTTGGGTTCGAGAAAAACGCGGATACGGACGATCAGACTGCTGATTGGCGGACGGACGGATGATAGGGTAAAATGCGGTTGATATATGGCGGTAAAATGCGAATATGAAAGTATATCCGCATAAATAGCATGCTTGTAAGCATTTGCATATCAGGAACGATCCCAATTTGATACTTTCAAGGGAGATTGAATTTAAACAATTCTGAGACATCAGGTTATATGAACATTTACTCTGCAATCTTTCAGAATCATTTAAATTAGTTTACGCTCGCAGTTTGCAATCCGTACAACTGCCGGTCAACGTTTTCACCAAAACCAACATTTTGCACGCAAATAGCTGGCGAACGATATACAGAAACATTTAGTCGAAATTGCCTGCTTTTAACTAGTTGAATTGAGATCCAGTATTAATTAAAATAAAGAAGGTGACAAGCCGCTAGAGCACGCGCGAATTTGAGTTTTGGTCGTCTAACGCTTTTTTGTTAATGTTTTGGCGTTCCTCGATATATATTCTATCCAAGCATGTATATTAATTTGCGCAGTCTTACTTGAGACTCGTTAAAAACTGGATTTTATTTTGCACTCGATCACACACCATAAAGCCGATGGAGAATCACATTACATTATAAATAGACAAATATATTTATTTCAGTAAGCCGCAAAGAAAGATGACGAGTAATTGATATACTAAATACAGTTACGTTACCAAACTTCAAAAATAAATGTGTGTCCGAGTGTGTGAGAATTGTTTAAATTCAGTCTCCCTTGAAAGTATCAAACTGTTATTTTCCTCTGACAAGCAAACGTTTACAACCATGTTTATTTATGTGAATCTGAATATCTGATATACTCTCATATCTGTATTTACCTTCGTATCCGCATTTTGCCCTATCATCCGTCCGTCCGTCGTCTGTCCATCTGCATATAATTAATAATAATAATATTTAAGATTAAGGAGGTTCTTAAACTTATTAAAATTGTCCTCGTTCCTAATATAATCTGGTAGATTGTTCCACGTCTTTTGGTGCATGGAGCTGCAGAAAGATCTGTCTCCAAGAGTGCGCTTAAACTTAATGGCTGATGGATCTCTCAAAAAGTTGCCAAAAACGTACCAGTGATAGCTAGACCTCGTGTCATAGAGTGAATTCTGTCTAATGTTTATGAGATCCTGTAAATACTCTGGAGCTAATTTGTGAACAACCTTGAAGGTGACAACAGCAATTTTATAAGAGATTATAGGTAGCTTGTGCAAGCAGTGATAATGGCACGTATTTACTACTGCAGCAGTCTCCCGTACGGTGCATTTCCAAGTTACAACGTTTACCGAACACTGCAGCACGGCTTATTACTTATACACCAAGATTCTGCCATGTACCGCCAGTATTATATGCCTTGCACTGGCCACCTATAAGGTCCATCTCCCAGACGTACATGCTTATGCAGATGATAACCAACTCTATATCTGTCTTTCAAGCTGGACTCTGATGCCAATCAAATGGACGCAGGGAATGCCATGCAGGATTGCATTGAAGACATCAGGAAGTGGATGGTGGTGGTCCAGCTAAAGCTCAATAAGGGAAGATAGAGTTCATATTAATCGGCACTTGGCAACAACTAAATAAAGTTACTATTAAGTATTGATCACCTAACCATTGGTAACGCAACAGTGCCAATAAATTCCTAATAGTCCTCGGCTGGTGGTTTGGTTCAAATCTTAAGATGATTACTCAGATTACTAAGACATGCATGTCAATCAGTCTTTTTACATCTGCATAACATCAGACAAATAAGGAAATTCTTAACGATCGAAACCACTAAATTATCAAACAACTTGCTAGCTTATATCGTAAATAACAGAGTTCAGAAGCAGGAGCGTTGAGAGACACCATGAGATAGATAAAAACTTTTGGAGTAACAGTCTCTGAAGCATATACGCTGAGATGTACCAGATAAATATGTTTCGAACCAGCGGAGTGCAGTACCAGAAATTCCAAATCGAGCTTCAAGTCGTTTAAGTAGCACCAAGAGTACCAAGAACGTTACCCTTTGACGATCCATATCTGTAATAGGATGTCATTATGTACAGTAAGGCGGTCTCCGTGCTGTGACCAGCAGTTGACCAGCATTTGACCAGCACGGTAAGCAGATTGCAATAATGGGCAAAGCTGGACTTCGTCATGCGTTCGTGGGTCTGAGTAATTAAATACAAAACGGTCATCTAATTTTGATATAATTTGGAGGTCGCTCGCCGTAAGTAGTTTGAAACGAGATGTCTTTCGCGACCAGTGAGTGGCGTGCTGGCAGGGGGGCATGCCCCCCCCATCTGGCAATTTTTGGGGGCGCAGAAATGAAAACGGGGCGCCGATTCCGCCGAATTTTGAAAGTGGGTGGGAAAAACGCATTTGAAAAAATATAGTTACTTCCACCAAGAAAAAATGTGTTTATAGGCTTGTAAACAGACTGAGCGCATAGGCGACAAAGTGAAAGTGATATATTAAATTACAGACTATTTTGTTTAACCAGCCAGTATTGCTACCTCACACAAAATCGTTCACATAGAAACATGATCAGTGATCACACGCAATGTCGCATTACCGGAATATTGGTCAGGTTTCGAAGCGATTACGGGAATTATGCCCTTTTTTGCTGGTATTATGCCCTTATATTATGCCTTTATTATGCTTCACGAATCACGAGAGCGGCGCAAATTAGATAGTTATGATAATGTAAAGTTGTGTACGCAATTTAGTTGTTTGCGCAAGAAACATCATGACTCATTAGTAATGTAAGTAATAAAATAATGCTGAAACGCGCGCCCTTTTGGCAGCCAGGCAAGGAAACCTTCAAATGCATGGTGTACCACTGACATCGACTCGCACCGATGTGCAGATGAACTGCTCAACTTTGCAGAATCTTTTCAAAAATTTAAGTGTTCAGTGATTTTTGATGAAGAAAAAGAAGAAGAGCGGAAAGATTCTGATTTAGACTCCGGTTCTGAATCTGAAACCGAAGACCACGAAGAAGAAACTGATAGCGAGTCAAGCGACGACGGAACTGCTGAAGAACCAAAGGACAAGGATAAACCATCATTTCTAGAACTAGAAGCTCTGAGAATTTTGTTGAATCCTGATTACCACCTAGTTGATGCATTTCCAACTCTTCGTAAATTTAAGTTTACGCGATCGCAGTTGCAATTCCAATCAAACCCGCACACGTTCGTCTATGTCTGCTACTTATGCTACTTATGACCGCTGAACGGAAGATTTTAATGTCTTTGGAAAAGGAGCAGATTATTACCTCCTTGGAGGTCTGACATCAGAATTGGCGAAGGCGCTTATATGAAAATGTTTAGAAATGCTAGAAATCGACAATCGTTATTGAAACATTAAAGACATTGGAGAACATCGTTCGATCGACATAGGCAATATTTGACGTTATCAACATTCGGTACAACACGTGATATGCAGTAAATTATAGTTCTAAAACTGTCTGTACCAGTGTAGGTAGTACCAATGTGAAAATGCTGTGCTGAGTGGTTATATTACTACCTTAAAAAATAAGCAGAAACTCGACGTTTCGAGCGAAGGCCCTTCGTCAGGAGTTAGTAGCATTATAGAATTATAGTTCTAACTATCAAGGGATATACTGTATAGTATTAACTCTTTTTGAGTTTTTGTATGTTTTGACAAAAAAACATGACAGATTCGCATCAATAAAGTACAAGCACACTTTTTAATTAAACATTACAAGTTATTAGTGAGATCGGCGTTTAATATAAATCTAAATATTTTATACAATTATACTCAACAAGTGACTTTATTCCTCTATAATTAATCTAAAATAAAGATTTATAGTAAAACTGATACCGTACTAATTTAAGTACTACTACAAAATTCTAACCAAATTGCAAATTTCGACACGTTATAATCTCGTTTCCTGACCATCAGATTTCTGTCATATCTTCCCCCAAAGTCCAGGCAATGGCATTTCAGAGACTCTAAATTTAAAAAAATTGCGGGGGGGGGGGGCATGCCCCTGGACCCCCTAGGAACACCTCGCACCTGCGGCGCTCGGCTCGTGCTTTCGGCCCTCGTTTATCAAGCGTTACATTATAGGGGCGCATATTGGTTGAAAGCTTACTGCCCCAGAAAATAGTACCCAGCACGCCACCGGGGACCTAAAACAACCTTTTCGAGTGCAATTGGGAAATTTGAATGTTTTGTCGGAAATGTAGGAGGCTTTACCCCGGAAAAATTGAATTTCCGCCACTGTTTGCATTGGGTCGAAGGTATACAGGTCTTTGTAGTCGACTTCCGGATTAGGCTGCCAACGTCGTCACAAGATAGCTGTCGAAACACAGACATACATTGATTGTCAACCTAACCCATATAATTGCATATTACAACAGCTTACTTTATTTGGCATATCATTAGCAAACAAAACAAAAAGCAGAGGTTGTAAAATTAAACCACCTTGGAGAACGACTGAGTGAGACAGATGGTTTTGAAATTCAGTTTTCTGCTCATCAGAAAGATAATTTGCGAGTCAAACCAATTACGAATACTAAATTCAAAAATATTTTGAAGTAATAAATCATGATAGCGGATCCTTACCTTGCATTCATATAGTAATACTGTATGTGCGGATTTCCATTCAGTGCAAAATGTCGCACGATTGATATTTTGCGATCGCTTTCTTTTCAAATGCGTGAGAGATGTTCCGCTTGACTGTTTGTATTTTAAAAGAAAGCGATCGCAAAAAGTCGATCGCGCAACATTTTGCACTGAATGGAAATCCACCTTTACGCATATAAGACGCCGACGTCAGGACGACGGCTAAACAAGCTGTTTGAAATGAATGATTGTATGGAAATCTTGTCTTGTATTTACTTTCGTACGAGTTTAATACAGCTTCGAAAGGTTAAAACAGATCATTGCCCTTCAGAGCAATTTTGATCACCTCTGCATGCTAGAACCGGCTGAAACTATCTAGTACTCTACTGTCACGGCTTAAAATGCTAGCGTACTATGAAAGACAAGACGTGAAAACATGTATTTTGCCGATGTCAACAGAGCTTGGACGACGTCTAAAAGCCTAGACTTTCAATTATTCATTTATTTTGTGCGAATGATGTCGACTCATTTGTGTAAGCTCCCTAATATTTGATATGTGGCGTTTAATATTTGAGGGCGGCGCTAAGTGAGGGCACCACTCATATAAAATTATTCTGTTTGTAAAATATTATCACTGAAAAGAAGAAGACATAAGTTAGGTTTGTTGTGTGCATTCGCTATGTACATCTCCAAAGCTGAATGAGATATCGATCTAGAGAGCAAATTAAATAAAGCGGAGTATTGAAATATCTCACTTTTGGGCTTAAAAAACAGTCATGCATGGGAAGAATTTCTCGAGGTTGATTGAAACGCTTTGGCGTTATTTCTAGTTTGGATTCTCAAATAATTTTCGCCGAGTGTGCTTCGATTTTGACCCGGCGCTTATTTGAAGACGCCGCTCTTTCACGCGTCGCTTAATCGATGGCGGCGCTTAAACGAGTAAATACGTGCATAATTATGCTTCCACCTGTTCTGTCAATTAAGGCGCACGTGGTATAATAATTAACAGCTAAGAAATATATTAAACTTCTTTCAGCTTTTTCCAAACCGATAAAACGATAGTGATCATGAAATATTCTTAAAATTTTATCTGTAAATGTGCATGGCTTGTTCACACAGGCTCCACAAAATTCGGGTAAAAACAATTTTGTTTATTTTATTCATTTTACTACATTAATTTATATGACGCTATATATAGTTGTTATAACCGTAACAATTTTAAAATGTGTCCCCGACACAAAATTAATACGCTCTAATCTGCATGGCAACACCTCTTAGAAACATCATGTTCCTTTCCTTACCACCTCGTATAAATATATAATTCGTTTCCCGACGAAATCCAGGAAGGTCAAATCTAGCTCAGTTTTTCAATTGGGCGAATCTGGAAGGAAAACAACGCGAAGTACCATGCCGTATGTTTGGCCATTTCTATGCAACACCCGATGCACATTGGCGTACATGGACCTATATTGTAGGTAATTTGACAAATAAATCAATAAGTATATGAGTAGTTAATAAAAGATATACGTTTTAATATCAGCATAAAATATGGCTTTCCTTGCGGTACTTTTTGCCATACGATTCCTCGACAATGCAGCGAATTAAATTCTCGTAACTGACCTCTCTTATGTTTGCTCGTTAAAATCTTACAGGCGTTCTAGACAATTTGGCGCCAAATGAAATTGCGAGATCTATATGCATGACACATGATCGCCTACATATACATTTCAATATATAGAACTGATGTAGTGTGTAAAATTAGAAATTATTTTAATACATAGTTACAATGCGCGAGCAGGTATAGGAACCCCATTTAGCTTTCCATACACTAGATATTATTCCACAACCTCGAGCTCATAGAATTATCGCGCATTGATGGGTATATACAGCATATGCATTCACCATACGTTTTGAACAATGGGCTGCTGCATCAGCGTTTTGTAGGCATTAAGGAAAAACGTTGGGAGATTTATGGGACAGCTAATATAGACGTAAGCACTCGTCGATGAAGAAGCTGTTTTTCACAGTGCTAACTTAAACGTGGTTCAAAATCACACTCGTAAAAGCTTGAGATATGTCTTTGCCATGGATTTATAAATATATACCTTAGCCATTTTTATCCCGTTTTCTTTAATCCCAGAGTGTGATTATATTTTCTACACAGTAACGTTCTCCAGAATTTTTAAAGAAAAGCAAGTTAGATTACGGTTGCTGCCTCGATATATTAATCAACACAAAAAACTCTTATATATACAAGAATCGAGATCCTATTGTATCCTATACAAACAAACGTGCGAGATCATTCGTGTACGCGGTAATATTCAACGGAAGATCGACTTACATATATGACTTGACATGACCATCTCGCATCATTGTACGTGTTTTAATAACGCGTTGCATGTCAACTGCTGACGTCATTAGAAATACCAATAGTTAGAAAAAAAAATGCTGAGCTATATCTCATTATTTTGTCCGCTGACCTACGCTGAAAGTTTGCATGGTGTATTCTGCTGCAAAAGTCTTTTAATATACCAAACTGAATAAAAAACTATTTTTAATGCCAAAAAAAATTATCGACATTTTTGCGATTTTCAGCTAAAAAATGGCATTACAGAATTGTTTTATTTTTTGCTTATTGTTATTCTATGTTCTAGTGCACCAGTCAGTGGTTTACCCGGGGCATCAGGTTTATCCACGGGATTTGACATTTTGCTAGAAATTTTTGTCAATTTCCCCAATATATGGGGCGACCTGACGAAGTCAAACTACGTCAAACTCCCGTTCCAGGGTAAATAATTTATAGAAATTGAAAAAATTCTTAACAGCCAAATACACAAAAATTATATTAAACGAACAGTATAAAATTAGTCATATATTTATATTTAAACTATTTTAACCTGGTTTTGAATAAAACAGCATTTATCACATCGTAGAAGAAAACGCTCTTATTATTTTTCTTATTCTTTAATATAAAAACTAATGTATTTAACTTACCTTTTTAAAACATATTTCTATTTATACCAAAAAGTGAAAAAAGTATGTAGAAAAAATCCCAAAAAAAATCACGAAAAAAAGAAAAATATGATGCTATTTCCCGCCAAAACTGTCGCTGACCACACATTCTTCAACATATTCCCAGGCCTCATGATTAAACATGCGAGTTTAAAATTCTCAAATTCCCGACCCTAGGGGCACATGTTATTGTCAAATTCCTGACTCCCCGGCCAGGGAAGCAGGTAGCTATCAAATCCCGTGGATATGCCCGATACCCCCTCCCCTGGCCGGGGGCAACCCACTGACTGGTAAGTAAAATAATGATGAATTGGGCTATTTTAAAGTGAAATTTGTACGCGTGTGTTATCATAGCAACAAACTATGTGCTACCAAAACTGCCATAATTTGAAAGAAGAAACATTGAAATATATAGATGAGCATCCTGATATCTGCTGCATATAAAGCCTAAAAATACGACGTTTAAAACTGTAAAATTACTGTTATACACCTGACGTTTTTGAAAACTGTATCGAGCCAGTTAGGTGACGATAAAGTTTCGAGGTCCGAGAATATCAAACTTCTCGTGGTGCTGCGTGGAACTCCAGCCTCGCTGAAAGTATCGGTGACTCCTGCAGTGAAGCTGAAAATATATAGGTTGCGAAATTGGCAAGATCATGTGCCAGTTTTTCTGTCGCGCCGGTTGCCCATGTCTGATACCGCATATCGTTGAATCGTTTTTCTCGAAATTCTATCACCCAGATGATTTGAATGCGATCACTATTTTTCGCTTGAACTCGAAACACACTCAGTTGGAGAAGTTATACATTTACCCGAGAATGTGCATAACAATGACAATGTTTCTTTGAAAGTGTGCCGCTCCAGGTGTTGAAATGCACTTTCCAGCTCGTTTCTTTGTGCAAGTGTACTTGCTGGACAAATTAAGTCGTGTCAATCCAAAGGGGGCAGCTTGGAAAAGATAACAATCAATGCATATCTAATGACCTGCTAGCTATATTTTCATTCAATCGCAAATTGACATCCATTTCCGAAAGCTAATATCGTTAAACGTTCATCGCCCACATCCCTTCAATCTGACTTATTTGGCTGATCTACTGAGACGAATAAACATCAGATCAAACTGCTGCGTTTCCTTGATAGAAATCTATACCCTTATAGAATTTATCTGAAAATATGCTCGGAGACAACTTGCATTTTGGCGAAGTATTTTAAGACGTAGAAGGTAAAATTAGTTAATTCATGCTATTTTATGTTTTTTGTAACTCTTTCCAATTTATTGTACCCACTTTGCATTAATGAATACCCTCCTTCTTAATTCTCGTTAGGGATTGAAAATCCAGTCTATTCTAATTTAATATATAATTTTTCCTTGTCGGTATTAAGCAGAATTCGAAGTTTTAAATTAGAGAAAGACTAGTCGTAAGCATATTTCTTCATGTTAGATGATGGCGATTGAATCATAAGCAAAATTTTGCATCAGTTTATAAGTTGATATCAGGATTTGCTCCAGTCGTTTATCGAACAAGATTTTTAAAATGTCATAACTGCTTCGGTGTCTTATTTAATTAAACGGAAATAATTTTTCAATCGTCTGAGGATACTTATTAATCATAGGTATACGTGCTACATAATTTGGCGTATCCAATAATTAATGTATGCTGAATTACCAGGATCCGGAATGAGAAATATGACGACGTACGGATATCGGCAAAAAAATTGACATCGAAAGTTTTATTGAAAATCACACATTGCATATATTTCATTATTTGAATAATGAAAGCAATATACATTTATATGTGTAAATAATTATGGTTTAATATAGTTTTAATAGGTTAATCGAAGTATAAGAATAAGCGATGTCGGACTATATATATAGAATATAGTCGGTTTGCATATTATATACTACTATTTCTACTATCTAAATGTTAGTTAAATTCCTATAGCTGGGTCACGAATATGCCCCTTTAAGTAATTAAAGATTTTGCAACAAAGAGACAAGTGACAACTCTGTCAACTCTTCAATTGATCAAGACGAGTTGTGGTTAGTTCTCTGTTGTGCTTTGAGGTTTTTCTCCAGTTTTTATAGTAGCAAGTGGCACGCCTTCAATAGAATCACGATATTTAAGCTGTATCCCGCCTTGAAAGTTGAAACTCAGCACACAGTTGTGACAGAGTCTAACTTTTCTTTAATAACTAATGCTATATAGGTTTTATTATATTTTTACATTTCTTGGTTAATAAAGCAAGACTGTTAGGAATGTAAGGTAAGGCCAACGCTAAAATTTACCAAAGGCATGTTTACAAACTTTTCCCACGCCTTACCTTACGTGTGAGCTTTATTATTTTCTTGGCCATCATGGGCGTACCGGGCAGGGGGTGGGGGGCGGAGGGCACGGCAGCCCCCCCCCCCCAGTTTGTTGGGCAAACAAAGCCAGTCGGGCAATATTCGCTTCACAGTCGGGCAATATTTGCTTATTATAAAAATAAATGGGACAAATTCTGTCAATTTTGTGGGAAATTCTGTCAATTTTGTTGGAAATATGCTATCTAATAGGAATTTTTTGAACATTTTTTTGGACAACTCGGACACAATTTTTTTTCCGCCCCATAATTTTTTCCTTCCCGTACGCCTATATGTTGGCCATGAGCATTTGAATAACTAAAGTAAAAAACTATTGTTCTTTGAAAAGTAGTTTGATATTCCTTTCATATTTAAAAATCAGAGGTTAATTTTAAGTATCTATTTGAAAAATTTGTCAGCAGTTTGCCTCCTTTCATTTAGCATTAATATTCTAAAGCTTCATTCAAACAAGTCCAACAACGCCCAACATTGTTGGACCAACAACATGTTGGCCTCATTTGAACAGGTTTCAAAGATTGCCACCATGGGTTTCATAGTAAAAAATTATATGTGAAACATTTCATCCCTCAGGAGTCAGACCTCTGCGAATCCACGACACATATTAGATAAATCTTCCAACTCTTTCACACATACAGGAGCGCCGGAAGCAATGTATGGAAGCCATTTTAAGCCATTTTGTGGACGGCAATGTTCGTTAAAGTTTTGCTGTACGAATACTTGATTACGTATATAGCCAATATAATTAGACAAATTTCGGCATTGATTGGAACATTTTTATTCCCTGCATGACGCTAAAGACCAAAATGCATTATGAACCAACATGACATTTTGTTTATCTTTTCCACTATTTTTCATAAATGCGGAAAACTTGGTGTTTCTGAGAGGAATTTGAGGTTCAGATTAGAGCCGAATTGCTTGAAAATAGTTCCCAATTTCAATTCATGTAAATAACGCACGACTTCACTGTTAATTTTAGGGTGTTAAAATAACACCAAAAAGTGGTGTTAAAAAATTAGGTAAAAAATAACACTACTTTTTGGTGCTATTTTAACACCACTAAAAAAGTGTTAAAATAACACTAGATATGGTGCTAAAACAACACCCATTTTTAGTGTTAAATTAGCACTAGTTTTGGGGGTTAATTTAACACCTGTTTATAGTGTTAAACTAACACCACTTTTAAGTGCTAAAGTGACACCAGTTTTAAGAGTTGATTTAACACCTATAGTGTGGCGTTAAAATAACACCTGATTTGGCAGTGCCAAAGCAACACCTCTTCCTATCTGGTGCTAAAATAACACCAGATTTAAGGTGTTGATTTAACACTTTCAACCAGGCACATTAAGACACACACAAAAGAGAAATATAGGTTCAAAATTGGTTATTATTATAAATTACTCGCTGACAAGAAATACCTTTAACATGCATGAATTTATATGAACTAAGTATTTATCACGATTAATTTCAGAGTCCAAGCTCACTTAAAAGTTGTTGTACAGAAATTTTGTTCTCGGCATCAGCAGGGCGGTTTAAGGTGACAGCTTCTAAATTCTAGAAATGCATAAACACTCGAAACACCTGGAGTGTATTCCATATTTAGAACATGGAATGTAGCAATAAGTATGTGGAATGTTTTTACCAGCAAAACGCAAGTAAATTTGCCCCACGGCAGCAATGTACAATGGGTCCAAGGATGCAATGTCACCTTATGCCAAGATTCAAGGATAGCTATTGGTTGATTTCCTCACTTCTTCATCAATGGACAATGGAGTCGTCATCCTAAAAGTATTCATTTTCACATTAGTCTATACAGTATATATATTTAGTAATTTTAAATGTTGTCAAGTTCTAATGCAAATGCTGTATTCTGATTGGCTTTACGCTACTCGTTATCTAATTGTCAATGAGATAGCTAGCTAGAGCGCAAACCATCTCTTTGTTGAGACAAATAAGCATTGATCACATGCAATGATAGGATAAGAGATGTGCCATCTCACATTAACACTACATGTAGCAATTTTAATTACTTCAAAAGGAGTAGGCACAGTATATAACAGAGGGTAGCCATTGAGCAAGTGTCCCTTAACTATATAATTAATCACTGTTACAGTTCAATTCCATTTTGCCATTGAAAAATCATGTCAATACATCGCCATTTCAAGAATGAAAAACTACTTCATTATAATGTTACCCGTGTCAAATGGGTCATTTGTCCAGGACGGATAAGAGATGTGCCATGATCTCACCTTAACACTACATGTAGCAATTAATATTTTTCAAAAGGAGTACAGTATCTAACAGGGAAGCCATCGAGCAAGTGTCACCTAGCTTAACTATATAATTAGTCACTGGTACAGACTGGCCCGTACAGTCCAATTGCATTTTGCCATTGAAAAATCATATCGATACATTGCCATTTTAAGAAAGAAAAATTACCCCAATTATAGTGTTAATTAACTGTGTCAAATGGGTCATTTGTCCTGGATGGATAAGAGATGTGCTATCTCACCTTAACAAGTGCTACATGTGGCAATTATTCTACTTTAAAATGAGAATCTGTTGCAATAAGAACTTATTAGGTTTAGTGTATCTTTTGACATGGTCGAGAAAGAGAATTATGTTTGGGGATTTTATAATGTGAACATTATATCATAATCAATATTTTCACTCTTAAATATTAATACTCAGGACTCTCCCATTGATAACCCAATGATAGGTAAAATTATCTCTGTCATTATACCGTAAACCTGCGACTATAAGCCCCCCCCCCCGACTATAAGCCCTCCCCCTCCCCCGAATATAAGCCCCCCGGAATATAAGCCCGCCACATATACTAACGCTCAATTCATTCCAAATAAAAGCCCCCCCTGAACATAAGCACACCCAAATATAAGCCCCCAAAATATAAGTCCCCCGAATATAAGCCCAGTAGCCCACTACGTTATTCAATATTTTCATTGTCTTTTAATATAGCAAAGAACGATATTTAAAAACATTGTCATTGTCTTTATAGCCGACTATATGTTATATTAATCAGAGCACGTTATTAATGGATGTATATTTTCCTGTTTATGACTGACTTGTTTATGTCTGATTTGATTATTACTAACACAAAAGATCATCCATGTATTAGCCCCCCCGCGTATATAATCCCTCCCTCCTTGTATAAGCCCATCAAAAATCGCTTATACGAAAGTATATAAGCCCAGGGCTTATAGTCGGAGGTTTACGGTATAAGGTCCCCTTGGCAAATTAGATAAAAATTGTCTGCGTTAGCCAGAATAAAACAATAAAATAAGGTATATTTGGGAACATTGCAGCTTAAATTAATGGTTAATTTAAAAATCAAATATAAAATTCGAGTTGGCAAAAACTTTCATGAAACACCAGCTCAGGTCCGGCTGTGTAGTGTATACTGTATCTCATCTCACAGACAGTATTAATAAAATAAATTCCATCGTTCAGTAATCAATATAAAACATTACCGTTTCGGTTTGCCATTGAAATTACAAATACAAATACAAATAGTCCGTTCCTTCTTTTGTTTGTTTCAAAATACCCAGAATTTGGTTTAAAAAAGTATTTTCATGCAAAAACCGGCATTTAACTTTTGTATACACTCCTTGTGATAGCAGCCATGTTGCCAAAATATCACCCGGTTAATGAATAACTTCCGGTACTTTCATTGTATTCGCATTGACCAATCAAATCACGTTCTGAGTTGGATTATCCCAGGGCTTCTGAGAGCAATAAGCGCAGAAGCCCTGGGTAGGAGGTTGTGGGATAATCCAACTCAGAACGTGATTTGATTGGTCAATGCGCGAATACAATGAAAGTAGCGGACGTTATTCATTAACCGGGTGATAATTTGGCAACATGTCTGCTATCACAAGTTCAGACCCTCGTGAAGTTAGCTGACAATAGCACAGCTTACAAATTAATGACTGACAATGAAGCTATCTTACAATAGCAAAAATCAAAATAAATACACTTTTCATGCTTTCAAACCTTCAATAATCTCACTCTAACAATGTATTTCAGCTTTTGCTATCATGTCAAGAACACTTACAGGTAAACTACATGAAGCGTTCCTCTTTTGACTTCGTAACTCATTTGGAATTTTCCTCAGTAGCTTTGCAAATTTGAAAACAACCTCGTACCCAGGGTCTTTCTTATGGAAAGACCCTGGTGAACGCTGGGCACGTGTCTCCCATAATATGGGAGATGGAAATTTTGTCTTACTAGGGAGGGGAGGCTTCGTACAATATTCCCAGGTGAGCGGTAAACAGAGTTAATTACATTGTATATCTATCGATCGAGTTTATTGAAAAGTTTGCAATGTCTGTGTCGATTCAACATCGAACACCGAGAAAGTTCAAAAAATCCCAACCTGGGACAAGTTCGTGCAGATTATGTGGTTCCGTTGGAGATATATCTCATTCGAAAAATATTTTCAAGAAAAACAATCGTGAACTGCTTTTATTAGCTGAGGCCATTACGGGTGAAACTATTCCGCACCACGAAGATCTACCTGAATTAATATGCCGTGCATGTGAAAGAAGGATTGGTCACTTCAAAGAATTTAGAACTAAAATTCGCGAGAGTCAAAAAACATTCGGTCTCTCCAGCAAAAGATGCGTTGAAATGTCTCCCTCTCTTGTGCGTGTAGCGAAAGCTCGTCGACGTTTACAGACCGACCCAGTTTCTCAAATGTTAGACTTTACATCAGATGAAGAGCAGACAACAGAAGAGGTAAGTTTCTCTTTAATTTTATTATGTTAAAAATTTTAAACGTTCGCTTTTGATATACGCATTTGCTAAAATGCCCATTGAACACTAGATCAAACTGTTCCATTGCTTGTATGTCCATGTTGTTGTTCTTAATTTGCAGAGGATGACCTGTATATAAAGAATGACACTTATCAGCCTATTTCAAATCTGAATAAACATTCCCTTTTCAAGCTTTTAGATTGAAATGTTACGAGTTTGTTTTGAACATTGTTATTCTTGTCACCTGTGCTTACGAGATGTTTCCGCCGCCGAGTAAAATTATCACAAATCAAATGCCTTGGCTGTTTTTTCTATGTAATATTATTACTTTTCGTATATTGAACGCAGCGTAATTGCTACAATTATTACGTTCTACGCAAAATGTGCAGTTCTAAATCAGTTCGTGTTAACTCATGTTTACATAATTGTTTTTGTACGAAAGTAAAAACATTCAATCAATCAGTGGGTTGAAATACACAAGGAATATTTAAAATAGTATACAATCTGCTAAGGCCTATATTTTAAAAGGCCAAAGTGAGCGATAGTTCATGGGATGTTACTGTTAAAACAACTAACCTTTTCAATTAATTGTAGTTTATGTTAGAGTAAACTGAGTAATACTTGATGACTGGTACTATATAGTTTATATACGGGAACTTATTAATTCTGCCATCACTCACATTACTTGTTGCGAGTGTTTGAATGTATGTGCAGTAAGGTTCTAAATTTTTCTTTAAAAACCACTTATCTCACTCATTGATCTCACTGCATCTCCCGACTTAATATTTACAATCGTACATTTACCGTATTTTCGTTGTATTTGTCTAGACGGTTCCCCCCGAGTCTTTGCCAGCAGACGACACTGAGTCAATTAAAGCCCTTTGCACCAAAATTGACATTGAGTTGGTAGAAATGGCAAGGAGGGAAAAAGGCTCTTTACTTCTAAACAGGGGGTTTGATGGTTTATCAACTACTAGTTTTGAAGAAATAAACAACGAGATGCAAACGTCTTGTCCTATTACCCATAAACTGTTATCTGCAATGTTGGAGTCCGATATTAACAACAACGAGAAAAAGTTGGCAGCAATTGCATTGATTTACAGCGTCATTATGTTTCGAAGATTCCACGAAATGAGCAGGCTTCAGAGAGTTAACACAATCTTGCTGGTAGAAGGAGGTGCTAGCCAACAGGTACTTTTTTGGTTATATTCGTTTTAACTAGTAGTGATTAGTATACCCCGAAAGCCATCATGGTGTAAGAAAATATTATCACATGAAATTGACAAATGTCTACATTTAAATTGCATCATACTAATCTCTATACTAAACATCACATTCACATCAGTTTTTGAATATTTATTTTATATACTAAGTTTTAGTATTACATGTGAAACGGAGAGAGCACTTTCTTTACAAAACATGACAGCCAAATGCATCCGCGTGGACAGAGTTACATGAAATTGACAAGTAAATTTTTGAGAATTTTTACAACTTTAAAAAACCTTGTTTACCATTTGTATTATATATGCATGGAATTATGCTTGCAGTTGCTTAATTGTATTCAAGGTGTTTCAGCTAATAATAATACTCCGGAATTCATTCCCACATATCTTTAGATAAACATTTTGTGAAATATTTTATTCAGTAGAACAAGTCTTCAGAGAATTATTTTGTAAAATATTTTATTCAAAACTTGGAAGTCTTGTTAAATAGAGTTAGTACTTATATGGGTGACTATTTGTACATACACATTGCAGTTGTTTGGGTTCACATCAGATGATTTTTATCTTAAGTGCACCTTCAAAAAGAAACTGAGCTTAACAGTTTAATATATAATAAGCTGTCGATTAAACAGTATCCAGACCAAGGGCATAACCATGGGTGCAAATGTATTATTTTTCTTACAAGAATTGTCTTTTTTACTGATAACACATACTGTACGAATCAGTGCCCTTTCGCAATGGAAACAATATTATTCAAAAAGTGTGCCCCTTCTCGTATATGCCCCTTCTCTTTTATGCCCTCCAATTCAGATATATTGGGGATGATGGAAAACATGTTTAATTAATATTTTTTTATGATCTGTGTTTCCTATAGCACAATAATTAATGTAACCTACAAAGGTGTTGGTTTTAAGCGGTTGGGTGAAAAGCAATCCGATGGGAAAGAAATGCCATGCGGGTAACATAGGCATACGGAAGGGAGAGGGAAAACTATTGCCCAAGATAACACATAACAATTTACCCCAACCTCTTAAAGCCACCAGCTTCAGATGATATGTGCATGTACTTAATATATACTTGCTGCTATCATCTTATTTACCACTATCTTTTTCTATATAGACCATTGAACGATTTAGTCAGTATGGCATATGTCTGGGCAAAAGAATGAAGTACAAATTGCTAGATGTGATTGGCGATCATTTCATGGATTTGGCAGTGGCTGAATTGCAAAAGGGAAAGAACTTTGTGTTTGTTTTGGATAACATTGACTGGATGGAGAAGGTTCACGATATGCGTTCAGATGCACAGAATACCAGTGTCCATGCTGTCGCCACAAGCCTAGTTTTCAACCGTGTTTCATATCAGCATCTCCCAGACTCTGGCCCGCAAAATTCTCTGGAAAAATGTGACATAAATAAACTTGTAAGTCTGACACCTGAAGAAGAACATCAAATAAGAGAACGTTATAAACTCATTGTCGGGCAAATTATGTGTGAATTCTTTCCAGCATTTAAGTTCCTTTCATATGTGGTACCAGTTCACTTGCCTCATGAAAATCAAGATGCTATGAACCAAAAATCTAATGTTATTTCATTCCCAGTACTTCTTAAGGATGAGAAGAAATATTGTGAAGTTGTTGATGTTCTCGATCAACTGGAGTCATGGGTCCATGAGATGTATTTGAAGGCTGGTCTTTGCTCTGCTCCTCTTCCAGTTAGTGGTCCTCCACCAATCCCAAATGACCTCACCTCCAGACCAGATCAACCAGCAGCACATGTTCCACCTGTGGCTTCTTCATCTGATCCACTAAAGAATGTAAAAATTCCTTGCTATGGTGACCAGCTGTCGAGAGTACGGTTTGCTGGAGCGAAGGATCTGCGATCTGGTTGCCACACAGCCAAGGATCGGTTTGATCACATATATCCATTTCGTATAGTGGATTGGCACTCAAAAAGAAGCTTCCTAAAGGTAAAGGTAATTTTACATTAAAATCAATACAGGTATAATTAATATAATAATTGTATTTTTTTTAAAATTTGTGAAATCATCATAATTTGAAATTTGAAAGCAGACCCCAAATTACTTGAGCTTTGGTACCCCCCCCCCCCACCCCACCCCCTCTCCCATATGATTGTCACCATTGACTGCAGGATAAGGTGATTGGAAGATTGCAATACAAACAAATAGGGGCATTGGTTCCTGACCACACCTTTTTGATAAAGTCAAGTTACACCCCTGCTTACAGTATTAACCTTAATCGTCCAGTCTTTACAGTAGAATATCAAACTTGGTGCAGGACCTGAACCTTTGTTTGATATTTTACAATAAGGAAACATTATACTTTTCGATATTCAGTAGTAGATAGAACTACAAATGATTCATGATCATGATGAGTATGTAATTTACGTGTTTTTGTAGGTAATTTTCAATCGGCTGTACAAGAATTCGGCTCGTGAGGTTGGAACCCTTCGGTACTTCCGTGAAAAGCTTCAGCGAAGGAATGTGACAAAAGATGTTAAACATTATGAAGATTGTGAACAACTGTTTTTAAGCACAGGTTTATGCTACGTCATTGAGGCATTGATGCAATTTTTCATGATGAAATCCAAGGATGACCAGCCAACAAAAAATACACCAGCTTTCCACAATATTCATGTGGATGAAAACAAAAAGAAATATTTAGATGAAGTTTCAGAGAAGTTTGTTGACACGTTTTTGCTGTGTAACGAAGATGGTTCTCCCTCTGCTGATGAGCAAGAAGACGGTGTAATGAACTACTCACTCTCCTTGCTCAGATATTTCTTTGTCATTGCAGATTACAAGGATGCTGTAAGAGAAGGAAATGGCAGACAACTTCTCATATTGCACAAGCAGCTTCTGCAACATTTCAAGTCTGTTCCCGGTTTCAACGCATATGCGATTGAAATGTTGATCAGCATAATTCAATCAGATGTGTTTCTATCACAGGCTGAGTCTCATCAAATTACGTGGTCCGCAACTGTCAACTGGAAAGGAGGAAGTGGGAAGAATATTGAAATTGATCTTCTCCAAGAAAACCGGAATAAAGACCTAAAGAATTTAATAAAGGGCATGGGAGCAAACAAGACAACCAAGGCAATTGAGAGAGCAAGCAGAGCAGCAGGTGGAGTAAGACACATTGTGGAGAACTTTGACAACAACGCATCACTTGCTGTTCAGTCTTCAGGTCATACACATAGGTCGTCTGAATCTGATGAAGAAATTGTTATGGCCGACCTACGGGATCTTAAGCCTTTCCTATTATCGCCAGGAAGAAGACACAACTCATTTCCAGGTATAAATCCAGATAATTTGAGTAGTCTTCAGCGAGATGATTTTAGTAAGTGGCTATCAGGACACAAGAAAAACCTTTTAATGAATGCACCACTACAGCTAGATAATGACGACGATGATGAACCACTACAGCTAGATGATGATGAGGCAGCTAACTTTCTACTTATATGAACATACCATAAATGGTTATGCCAAATATTGTTTGTGTACTATATACAGTGAATGTCAGTTTTAATATATTTATTGACAGCAACTGTATAATATTTATCTGTTCAAGTTTACCCCACTCTGACAAGGTTCAAGATATACCATATTATATAACTAATAAATATGATGATTATTAACATCATATAATATTTAAAATTGTTTGTCTATAGCAAAGATGGTTGTGAAAGTCCTAAAGAAATGCTGCAATTCAGCAATGATGTAAAAATAACTGTACTCCATATTTATAATTACATATAAATTATTGGAACTTATTTAACTGGTAAGGGGTAATCCATAATCATCAACATCTTCAAAAGCGTACGTGTTTTTCTGACTCCCTCCCCCACTCAATACATACTCTTCAATGTTGATATAGGTACTGTAGAAGCATAGCTATAGATTCAATGAGGTATTATCATCCACATTTTATCATCTCTTAAAAATCATACATCGGTCAATAACCCCCTCCCCCCAAAGTATGCTTTATACGCTTTTAAAAATTTTGATAATCATGGAGGGCTCCTAATTCAAATGGTATTTTATGTAATACGTATGTACATTTAAATGAAGTGACTCAAGTTTGTCTTCTCTGTTATATCCACTCTACTTCGGTATTGAGCACTCTACTCATATGATTCTAAACTCGATACTTGTCTATATATATACACCATTAGTGCTGATCACAATCAGGACACAGACATTGCATTGAACAAAAGGAACAACAGCGATGCCCTAAATATTCATGACTTGGTTCGCCACATTGTAAATACTTAAGCAAAAATGAACGCAGACACTGATCTTCAATTCTACAATAACTCCTCATATCTTCTCCCACATGTCTGTTTTTAGAAATATCCCTGTTATTATAGTAAAGTACTGCTTTGGATGCTAGTCCATCTCTGCCAGCTCTACCTGTCTCCTGAAAATACTGCTGAACAGATGAGGGTGGCCCCACATGAATAATTTCCCTAATGGAAGGAATGTCAACTCCCATACCAATAGCCACGGTGGCAAATACAACTCGAACAGTTGAAGAACTAGAAGTCAGTTGACATAAAATCATTTCCTTCATTGCTAATGTTTGAGGGGCGTGGTACTGGGCAAACAACCTGTTCTCAGGAATGTGATCAGCATCAGGTGGGAAATATTGTTCCTTGCCAAGAATACTGTCAAAAAGCTTGTATGCAAAGCCGCACCACTTCAGTGGTAAATATAAAATAGTTATTGGGTAGGTCAGATTCAATTTCAGCAACTTTTCGGCAATTGGCATCAGTATACTTTCGTATGAAGTTATTTCCTCACCTTGTCTAAACACTTTACTGTAAAATATGTTCGGTCTGTCTGCATCACCAATTACTTCAAATGGGTTCTTCATGTTGAGAGATTCCTTAATTTTGGTTCTGTCAAACTTGTTTGCAGTAGCAGTCAGAGCAATGAGGGAAGCATTTGGGAAAAAGGCAGACAACATCCCCAGCTGTGAATAATCAGTTCTGAATTCACTGCCCCTTGAATAAAAGAAATATAACATTTGACATAAATTTTAAGTTCTTCAAACAGTTTGTAGCTATACTGTATAAACTACGCTATACAGACAAAAATACTTCGCGATAACATACATGTTTTAGAGGCACCTAGCTGTCATGCAAACCAGCAAACATGTAAATTTAGATATAAAGATATTTGGAGTAAATAAATTTATACTATCAGTCTATCAGACATATAAGATACTCAGTCACAAATCTTTGTCTGACCTTACCTGCAGGTTGCCGTGAATTTATATCTTACAAAATTTATAATATATTAAAATGTAGAACTAAATACATACCATTCTAAAATACAATGAGCTTCGTCTATAACCACAGCCAACACAGCACGTTTGTAAACATCACTCTGAAAAAGGGCAACTCCTTGTTTTGTGGACAAACACGCTTCTGGATGGGCAAATATAAATTCATAACTGGCATTTTTTAGACGTGAATCGTCGATATTTGTTTTATCGAGCACAGTGTGTTCCCCAGCTTGATCCGTAAGCTTACGCGAACTCAAAACAGCAGCTCTATCTCGTCTGGTATTTATCCTTCGTAGTTGATCGTTCATGAGGGAATTCAAAGGAGAAATGACAACTACCACGGGAGATAGGACTTGTTGTGGTAGAGAACTTGATCTCCTGTTCTTTTCCGACAACAACGAGGGAAGCAGATGGAATATTATTGATTTTCCGTATCCAGTAGGTAAAATCGCTAAAAGATCTTTCCCAAGATACACGGCTTCTAGACACAACACTTGTTTTGGTTTCAAAATCACAGAAGAATAATAGTTGCTGTCGTTGACAGCAAAATGTAAGCATTGCAAGAAGTCAAAAACTTCCATGTTGGCTATATCCAATAACAATTAACAATTATTTAAATACTACCACCCCTCCCTAGCGACAATTTCCATCTCCCATATTATGGGAGACACGTGACCAGCGTTCACCAGGGTCTTTCCATAAGAAAGACCCTGGGTACGAGGTTGATTTGAAAAACTCTTCGTAAATCCCATGAGGGAATTTGCAATATTCCTACCGGCTGTTGCAATATTCCAAACTTCATTTTAAATTAGCCAATTGCAACGCGCAGAACAGAACAGGAAGTTAGGAACTTGTAACAGGAAGTTAAGAACTTCTAACAGGAACTGAGGCAAATTTTATCGGCTTTTACCAATATTGCAAATTTCCTCAAGCGATTTGCAAGGGAGTTTTTTAAATTGCAAAAGTAATGAGGACAATTGCAATCAATTTAGAAACTCAAAAGAGGAACGCTTCACGTAGTTTACCTGTAACAGGCCGGAAACACAAAATATCAACATTTCGCGTGCCGACATTTTTCTTAGTAATTTGTATGCACTAATCGACACTTAGTCTCTGGCACGCAAATTTCCTTCCGTTTAGTGAGCACGGATTTGTGTGCACGGTAGATGGAAAATCTGAAACGGCCATTCCTTTCTAATATAAATTTTATCTAAAACGCTTTAGTTTGCCTCTTTCAATCGAGAACCGGCCGAAGATTCGCCCTTCAATATCCCAACAATTCACTTCGTCGTGTAAGGGAATTTTCAGGAAACACTTAACCTTTCTCAGAAATTTGTGTGCACGGTAGACAAAAAATCGGAGAGCGCCATTCAATTCCCCGTAAAATTCCGCTTCATTCCATAGTAAGCTTCTACAATCAATTATATGTAGAAAACATTTCATCGGGTTCAAACCTCCCAGCTGACAATAGAATTTCACTTAATTTTCTGACAAGCGGAAATTACCGTCGCGCGCATACTGAGCACAGTTTTGTGTGCACGGTAGATGGAAAATCTGAAACTACCATTCTATTCTAATGTAAATTCTACCTAAAACGCTTTAGTTTCCCTTCTTCATACAAAAACTGGCCGAAGATATTCGCCCTTCAATATCTCAACAATTCACTTCGTATGTAATAGAATTTTCAGGAAACACTTTTCCTTTCACAGAAATTTGTGTGCACGGTAGATGGAAAATCAGAGACGTCCTTTTAATTCAGCATAAAATTCCGCTTCATTCCATAGTAAATATCTATAATCAATTACATATAGAAAACATTTAATCGCGTTCATACTTCCCAGCTGACAATAGAATTTCACTTAGTTTTCTGACAAGCGGAAATTACCGTCGCGCGTATACTGAGCACAGTTTTGTGTGCACGGTAGATGGAAAATCTGAAACGACCATTCTATTCTGATGTAAATTCTATCTAAAACGCTTTAGTTTCCCTTCTTCATACAAAAGCTGGCCGAAGATATTCGCCCTTCAATATCTCAACAATTCACTTCGTATGTAATAGAATTTTCAGGAAACACTTATCCTTTCGCAGAAATTTGTGTGCACGGTAGATGGAAAATCGGAGATGTCCATTCCATTCAGCATAAAATTCCGCTTCATTCCATAGTAAACTTCTATAATCAATTATAAATAGAAAAATTTTATCGAAATTCGCGAAAACATGCGCGAAAATTCAGCGCATGAATACAATGATACTTCTTATTTATTCCTATTTATTTTCATACTAGATCGTTGATTCCTGGCTCAAATAATACAAGCATACCAGTCATGCATGTTTTAAAACTAAAATAACAAAGTACAATGATGAACTTGCATCAGGTCTTGTTCCTCTACGTGCCAAAATTAACACCCGAACTATATAGCGTATCACTTATTTACTGATGTCTAATCTGTCTTTTGGCTTTGATGTATATGTGTACATATCTCATGTGCGCGCGACGATATAATTTATTGACTACAGAAGTTTACTATGAAAAGAAGCGGAATTTTATGGTGAATTGAATGGATCTCCGAAATTCCATCTACCGTGCACACAAATTTCCGGGAAAGGATAAGTGTTTCCTGAAAATTCCCTTACATGACAATTGAAAGTGAATTGTTGGGATATTGAAGGGCGAATATCTTCGGGCAGTTTTTGTATGAGAAAGGGAAACTAAAGCGTTTTAGATAGAATTTATATTAGAATAGAATAGAATGGCCGTTTCAGATTTTCCATGTACGTATACCGTGCACACAAAACTGTGCTCAGTATACGCGCGACGATCATTTCCGCTTGTCAGAAAACTAAGTGAAATTTTATTGTCAGCTGGGAGGTATGAACGCGATAAAATGTTTTCTATATACAATTAATTATAGAACTTTACTATGGAATGAAGCGGAATTTTATGCTGAATGGAATGGACATCTCCGATTTTTCATCTACCGTGCACACAAATTTCTGCGAAAAGATAAGTGTTTCCTGAAAATTCTATTACATACGAAGTGAATTGTTGAGATATTGAAAAGCGAATATCTTCGGCCGGTTTTCGATTGAAAGAAGCAAACT
Organism: Paramuricea clavata; assembly: GCA_902702795.2. NCBI lineage: Eukaryota > Metazoa > Cnidaria > Anthozoa > Malacalcyonacea > Plexauridae > Paramuricea > Paramuricea clavata. Next base: position 35,158 of record CACRXK020002645.1, read on the forward strand.
GAAGCGTTTTAGATAGAATTTATATTAGAACAGAATGGCTGTTCAGATTTTCCATCTACCGTGCACACTGTTAATTTTAGGGTGTTAAAATAACACCAAAAAGTGGTGTTAAAAAATTAGGTAAAAAATAACACTACTTTTTGGTGCTATTTTAACACCACTAAAAAAGTGTTAAAATAACACTAGATATGGTGCTAAAACAACACCCATTTTTAGTGTTAAATTAGCACTAGTTTTTGGGGTTAATTTAACACCTGTTTATAGTGTTAAACTAACACCACTTTTAAGTGCTAAAGTGACACCAGTTTTAAGAGTTGAATTAACACCTATAGTGTGGCGTTAAAATAACACCTGATTTGGCAGTGCCAAAGCAACACCTCTTCCTATCTGGTGCTAAAATAACACCAGATTTAAGGTGTTCATTTAACACTTTCAACCAGGCATATTAAGACACACACAAACGAGAAATATAGGTTCAAAATTGGTTATTATTATAAATTACTCGTTGACAAGAAATACCTTTAACATGCATGAATTTATATGAACTAAGTATTTATCACGATTAATTTCAGAGTCCAAGCTCACTTAAAAGTTGTTGTACAGAAATTTTGTTCTCGGTATCAGCAGGGCGGTTTAAGGCGACAGCTTCTAAATTCTAGAAATGTATAAACACTCGAAACACCTGGAGTGTATTCCATATTTAGAACATGGAATGTAGCAATAAGTGTGTGGAATATTTTTACCAGCAAAACGCAAGTAAATTTGCCCCACGGCAGCAATGTACAATGGGTCCAAGGATGCAATGTCACCTGATGCCAAGATTCAAGGATAGCTATAGGTTGATTTCCTCACTTCTTTATCAATGGACAATGGAGTCGTCATCCTAAAAGTATTCATTTTCACATTAGTCTATACAGTATATATATTTAGTAATTTTAAATGTTGTCAAGTTCTAATGCATTTTTAAATGCTGTATTCTGATTGGCTTTACGCTACTCGTTATCTAATTGTCAATGAGATAGCTAGCGAGAGCGCAAACCATCTCTTTGTTGAGACAAATAAGCATTGATCACATGCAATGATAGGATAAGAGATGTGCCATCTCACATTAACACTACATGTAGCAATTTTAATTACTTCAAAAAGAGTAGGCACAGTATATAACAGAGGGTAGCCATTGAGCAAGTGTCCCTTAACTATATAATTAATCACTGTTACAGTTCAATTCCATTTTGCCATTGAAAAATCATGTCAATACATCGCCATTTCAAGAATGAAAAACTACTTCATTATAATGTTACCCGTGTCAAATGGGTCATTTGTCCAGGACGGATAAGAGATGTGCCATGATCTCACCTTAACACTACATGTAGCAATTAATATTTTTCAAAAGGAGTACAGTATCTAACAGGGAAGCCATCGAGCAAGTGTCACCTAGCTTAACTATATAATTAGTCACTGGTACAGACTGGCCCGTACAGTCCAATTGCATTTTGCCATTGAAAAATCATATCGATACATTGCCATTTTAAGAAAGAAAAATTACCCCAATTATAGTGTTAATTAACTGTGTCAAATGGGTCATTTGTCCTGGATGGATAAGATATGTGCTATCTCACCTTAACAAGTGCTACATGTGGCAATTATTCTACTTTAAAATGAGAATCTGTTGCAATAAGAACTTATTAGGTTTAGTGTATCTTTTGACATGGTCGAGAAAGAGAATTATGTTTGGGGATTTTATAATGTGAACATTATATCATAATCAATATTTTCACTCTTAAATATTAATACTCAGGACTCTCCCATTGATAACCCAATGATAGGTAAAATTATCTCTGTCATTATACCGTAAACCTGCGACTATAAGCCCCCCCCCCCGACTATAAGCCCTCCCCCTCCCCCGAATATAAGCCCCCCGGAATATAAGCCCGCCACATATACTAACGCTCAATTCATTCCAAATAAAAGCCCCCCCTGAACATAAGCACACCCAAATATAAGCCCCCAAAATATAAGTCCCCCGAATATAAGCCCAGTAGCCCACTACGTTATTCAATATTTTCATTGTCTTTTAATATAGCAAAGAACGATATTTAAAAACATTGTCATTGTCTTTATAGCCGACTATATGTTATATTAATCAGAGCACGTTATTAATGGATGTATATTTTCCTGTTTATGACTGACTTGTTTATGTCTGATTTGATTATTACTAACACAAAAGATCATCCATGTATTAGCCCCCCCGCGTATATAATCCCTCCCTCCTTGTATAAGCCCATCAAAAATCGCTTATACGAAAGTATATAAGCCCAGGGCTTATAGTCGGAGGTTTACGGTATAAGGTCCCCTTGGCAAATTAGATAAAAATTGTCTGCGTTAGCCAGAATAAAACAATAAAATAAGGTATATTTGGGAACATTGCAGCTTAAATTAATGGTTAATTTAAAAATCAAATATAAAATTCGAGTTGGCAAAAACTTTCATGAAACACCAGCTCAGGTCCGGCTGTGTAGTGTATACTGTATCTCATCTCACAGACAGTATTAATAAAATAAATTCCATCGTTCAGTAATCAATATAAAACATTACCGTTTCGGTTTGCCATTGAAATTACAAATACAAATACAAATAGTCCGTTCCTTCTTTTGTTTGTTTCAAAATACCCAGAATTTGGTTTAAAAAAGTATTTTCATGCAAAAACCGGCATTTAACTTTTGTATACACTCCTTGTGATAGCAGCCATGTTGCCAAAATATCACCCGGTTAATGAATAACTTCCGGTACTTTCATTGTATTCGCATTGACCAATCAAATCACGTTCTGAGTTGGATTATCCCAGGGCTTCTGAGAGCAATAAGCGCAGAAGCCCTGGGTAGGAGGTTGTGGGATAATCCAACTCAGAACGTGATTTGATTGGTCAATGCGCGAATACAATGAAAGTAGCGGACGTTATTCATTAACCGGGTGATAATTTGGCAACATGTCTGCTATCACAAGTTCAGACCCTCGTGAAGTTAGCTGACAATAGCACAGCTTACAAATTAATGACTGACAATGAAGCTAGCTTACAATAGCAAAAATCAAAATAAATACACTTTTCATGCTTTCAAACCTTCAATAATCTCACTCTAACAATGTATTTCAGCTTTTGCTATCATGTCAAGAACACTTACAGGTAAACTACATGAAGCGTTCCTCTTTTGACTTCGTAACTCATTTGGAATTTTCCTCAGTAGCTTTGCAAATTTGAAAAACTCTTCGTAAATCCCATGAGGGAATTTGCAATATTCCTACCGGCTGTTGCAATATTGCAAACTTCATTTTAAATTAGCCAATTGCAACGCGCAGAACAGAACAGGAAGTTAGGAACTTGTAACAGGAAGTTAAGAACTTCTAACAGGAACTGAGGCAAATTTTATCGGCTTTTACCAATATTGCAAATTTCCTCAAGCGATTTGCAAGGGAGTTTTTTAAATTGCAAAAGTAATGAGGACAATTGCAATCAATTTAGAAACTCAAAAGAGGAACGCTTCACGTAGTTTACCTGTAACAGGCCGGAAACACAAAATATCAACATTTCGCGTGCCGACATTTTTCTTAGTAATTTGTATGCACTAATCGACACTTAGTCTCTGGCACGCAAATTTCCTTCCGTTTAGTGAGCACGGATTTGTGTGCACGGTAGATGGAAAATCTGAAACGGCCATTCCTTTCTAATATAAATTTTATCTAAAACGCTTTAGTTTGCCTCTTTCAATCGAGAACCGGCCGAAGATTCGCCCTTCAATATCCCAACAATTCACTTCGTCGTGTAAGGGAATTTTCAGGAAACACTTAACCTTTCTCAGAAATTTGTGTGCACGGTAGACAAAAAATCGGAGAGCGCCATTCAATTCCCCGTAAAATTCCGCTTCATTCCATAGTAAGCTTCTACAATCAATTATATGTAGAAAACATTTCATCGGGTTCAAACCTCCCAGCTGACAATAGAATTTCACTTAATTTTCTGACAAGCGGAAATTACCGTCGCGCGCATACTGAGCACAGTTTTGTGTGCACGGTAGATGGAAAATCTGAAACTACCATTCTATTCTAATGTAAATTCTACCTAAAACGCTTTAGTTTCCCTTCTTCATACAAAAACTGGCCGAAGATATTCGCCCTTCAATATCTCAACAATTCACTTCGTATGTAATAGAATTTTCAGGAAACACTTTTCCTTTCACAGAAATTTGTGTGCACGGTAGATGGAAAATCAGAGACGTCTTTTTAATTCAGCATAAAATTCCGCTTCATTCCATAGTAAATATCTATAATCAATTACATATAGAAAACATTTAATCGCGTTCATACTTCCCAGCTGACAATAGAATTTCACTTAGTTTTCTGACAAGCGGAAATTACCGTCGCGCGTATACTGAGCACAGTTTTGTGTGCACGGTAGATGGAAAATCTGAAACGACCATTCTATTCTGATGTAAATTCTATCTAAAACGCTTTAGTTTCCCTTCTTCATACAAAAGCTGGCCGAAGATATTCGCCCTTCAATATCTCAACAATTCACTTCGTATGTAATAGAATTTTCAGGAAACACTTATCCTTTCGCAGAAATTTGTGTGCACGGTAGATGGAAAATCGGAGATGTCCATTCCATTCAGCATAAAATTCCGCTTCATTCCATAGTAAACTTCTATAATCAATTATAAATAGAAAAATTTTATCGAAATTCGCGAAAACATGCGCGAAAATTCAGCGCATGAATACAATGATACTTCTTATTTATTCCTATTTATTTTCATACTAGATCGTTGATTCCTGGCTCAAATAATACAAGCATACCAGTCATGCATGTTTTAAAACTAAAATAACAAAGTACAATGATGAACTTGCATCAGGTCTTGTTCCTCTACGTGCCAAAATTAACACCCGAACTATATAGCGTATCACTTATTTACTGATGTCTAATCTGTCTTTTGGCTTTGATGTATATGTGTACATATCTCATGTGCGCGCGACGATATAATTTATTGACTACAGAAGTTTACTATGAAAAGAAGCGGAATTTTATGGTGAATTGAATGGATCTCCGAAATTCCATCTACCGTGCACACAAATTTCCGGGAAAGGATAAGTGTTTCCTGAAAATTCCCTTACATGACAATTGAAAGTGAATTGTTGGGATATTGAAGGGCGAATATCTTCGGGCAGTTTTTGTACGAGAAAGGGAAACTAGAGCGTTTTAGATAGAATTTATATTAGAATAGAATAGAATGGCCGTTTCAGATTTTCCATGTACGTATACCGTGCACACAAAACTGTGCTCAGTATACGCGCGACGATCATTTCCGCTTGTCAGAAAACTAAGTGAAATTTTATTGTCAGCTGGGAGGTATGAACGCGATAAAATGTTTTCTATATACAATTAATTATAGAACTTTACTATGGAATGAAGCGGAATTTTATGCTGAATGGAATGGACATCTCCGATTTTTCATCTACCGTGCACACAAATTTCTGCGAAAAGATAAGTGTTTCCTGAAAATTCTATTACATACGAAGTGAATTGTTGAGATATTGAAAAGCGAATATCTTCGGCCGGTTTTCGATTGAAAGAAGCAAACTGAAGCGTTTTAGATAGAATTTATATTAGAACAGAATGGCTGTTCAGATTTTCCATCTACCGTGCACACTGTTAATTTTAGGGTGTTAAAATAACACCAAAAAGTGGTGTTAAAAAATTAGGTAAAAAATAACACTACTTTTTGGTGCTATTTTAACACCACTAAAAAGTGTTAAAATAACACTAGATATGGTGCTAAAACAACACCCATTTTTAGTGTTAAATTAGCACTAGTTTTTGGGGTTAATTTAACACCTGTTTATAGTGTTAAACTAACACCACTTTTAAGTGCTAAAGTGACACCAGTTTTAAGAGTTGAATTAACACCTATAGTGTGGCGTTAAAATAACACCTGATTTGGCAGTGCCAAAGCAACACCTCTTCCTATCTGGTGCTAAAATAACACCAGATTTAAGGTGTTCATTTAACACTTTCAACCAGGCATATTAAGACACACACAAACGAGAAATATAGGTTCAAAATTGGTTATTATTATAAATTACTCGTTGACAAGAAATACCTTTAACATGCATGAATTTATATGAACTAAGTATTTATCACGATTAATTTCAGAGTCCAAGCTCACTTAAAAGTTGTTGTACAGAAATTTTGTTCTCGGTATCAGCAGGGCGGTTTAAGGCGACAGCTTCTAAATTCTAGAAATGTATAAACACTCGAAACACCTGGAGTGTATTCCATATTTAGAACATGGAATGTAGCAATAAGTGTGTGGAATATTTTTACCAGCAAAACGCAAGTAAATTTGCCCCACGGCAGCAATGTACAATGGGTCCAAGGATGCAATGTCACC